>PVIR01019894.1:0-31472 GCA_004026965.1 Petromus typicus
CCATTCTATGTGGAGTGAGATGAAATCTCAATGTTGTTTTCATCTGCATCTCTCGAATGACTAATGATGTTGAGCATTTCTTCATATGCTTCTTAGCTGCTCTTACTTCTTCCTCTGAAAAATATCTGTTCATTTCAGATGCCCATTTTTGAATTGGGTCATTAAATTTGGGTGGGCTGATTTTTTTCAGCTCTTTATACATTCTAGATAGTAGCCCTTTGTCTGAGGAACAGCTGGTAAAGATTTTTTCCCACATTGTCGGTTGTCTGTTTGCACTGTTGGTGGTTTCCTTTGCTGTGCAGAAGCTTTTTAAAAGAATGAGGTCCCATTTGTTGATTTCCTTAGCCATTTCCTGTGCTATAGAAGTTTTGTTCATGAAGCCTTTCCCTAAGCCAATGTCTTCAAGAGTTTTACCTAACCTGTTTTGTAGTAGGTTTAGAGTGTCTGTTTTAATATTTATTTTTTAGGTTTTTTGAGACAGGGTCTCGCTTTGTGATTCAGGCTGGCCCTGAGCTCAGCCTCAAACTCACATCACAGCAATCCTCTTGCGCATGAGCCACCACGCCCAGCACTGTGCTATGTGGTACTGATTGCTCCTGGGGTGAGTCTCCACGCCCAGTACTGTATGTGGTTACCAGGGATCGAACCCGGGTCCTTGCGCTTGCAAGACAGGCGCCGGAACCACTGAGCTAACTCCCCGGTCGCTTAGGTGGGACTTTATATCCAGAGTGTGTGACTGAATCATGGTGCTATGCTAGGATCAAAGGCTAAGATTAAGGATGGGTCATTGCAAACTTAGCCCCCTGCATGGGTTGGCACTGCCTCATCCTGGTAGCCTGGATATGATATGAAGGACAGAAGAAAGCTTGTTTTGCCCCTTTCTTGCTCTGCTACCTTCTGCCCACCACCATCTGCTTCTCCTCTGTGATGGGTCTGCCATGTCTCCTGCCTCAGAGCCAGCTGATCATGCACTGCAAGAAACCTTTATGAATGGTGAGCTAAATCAACCTTCCCCCTTTAACTTGGGCATCAAGTATTTTGTCTCAGCAATGACAAAAGTAACTGAGACATAACAATCCATGTACAGAGTCCTTGGGTACTGCATATTTAATGTTTTTGGTGCATTTTTTTTAATACAAGCAAGCATAATGTTCTGTTTTCAATGATATTTTTTATTTTACATAATGAGAAGCAGAAAATATATACCAATCTATTCTTTTTTTTTTTCACATATCATCATTATTTTCATGCCCCTAAAATATTTAAGATATGATTTTCATGGTTTTTTGTTCATACATTTTGTTTACACATTCTCATCCTTTTCAGCATAACACATCTGTGCGTGCTATGGAATCCGGTCCGTTGCGGCCACTGCTCAGCCAATAACTGAAATGACAAGTTCCCAAAGGAGAATCTATTTCAGAGGCAGCTGAGCATAGAGATGGGAGGACCTGTCTCAAATCCGCTGCTGGAGGACAGGGGATGCAAGTGCTTGTGGAATAAGGAGGAGCGGTGAGAACGGACTGGAGGGAAGTGGAAGTGGCACTCAGTGGTCTCTGCACAAGCACACTCAGACCTCCCAGCTCTCCCAGGATGCACATCTGGAAAGGCAGCACATGTCACTGAGGACTTCCTAAAGAATACAAGCTGACTGCTCCCCAAGCTGTTAAGTCTCTTTCCGGTATCATATGATTTTGATTATCTTAGCCTTAAAATACCGGCCAGTTCAGGGTTTTGGAAACCAACCTTCCCTTTGATCATTTTGCTGACTTTGGCCTTTCACAGAATAAATCAACCTTCTACCTGAGAGCTGGCAGGTAATCCCATATCTTTTGTTACTCTAAGGCTGAGTGTTAGGTATTAATAAAGCAGCTTTTTCAAGCCCACTGTACAGACCTCCTACATAGCTTTACCTCCCTCACTACATGTGGATTGCGAATAACTTTGTGGTTACATCTGAGGTTTCATGATATTGTGCCATGCAGAGTGGTGCCTACTCTCTAAGTGTTTCTTGACACATCTGGCTATGCGGAGCTATTAAAAATCCCACTTAAACAGCCAAGAAAAGGTAAGTTTATCTCTGTGGCTATTTTTGTGGTCAAAATTGTGAAGGTCAAGTATCCCATGTTTTCCTAAAAAAATCTCCACCTGAGTCATCTCACACTGACTCACTTGTTAAACGTCACAGAACAGCTGTTTCTAAGGAGAACGCTGAGAGAGTGCAGCGATGCGACTTGGCTCGCTGTCTGACATAAATGGCTGCCTGAGTTCCATCTGTGAAATTAGTGTGCTTCTTCACATACAGAAGTAAGACAAGAGTGACACGGTCTCAGGAAGTTGGTAGAAGTGCTAACTGGGATTATGTGTGGCAGGATCTTCACCTGAGGTCTGACACGAACCTGAGCAAACACCGAGGGATATGAGCTTTCAGCGTGCACCCACCTGTGTGGAGCAGGTGCTTCCTCTCCACCCCTGTTTTGCTGAGAAGATAATTTACTTCAGATCTCCCCCTTGTGCTTATCCCGGATTCGAGCTAACTTATCTTCTGCTTGTTCTTATCTCAAAGAAAGTAGTCTCTTCTCCCAGCCTGCTTGCTCGAGCACCTTCCCCCCTACTCTCTCTCCTCCTCTGTCCCCTTCTTCCCTTCTTCCGGCTTTCTTTCCTTCAGAGCTTCCCTCCCTTCGCTCTTGCCTTCCTTCTCTCTGCACTCTGCTCAGTTCTTGCAGTCCTCTAAATGGATTCTGGCCCTTTCTTTTAACTGTGAACAGGCTCAGTTTTCCCTTGCCCTACAGAAACAACCATGCACAAATGCTATATATATTTTTTGAATGAACCAAGAACAGTTTATTAGAAAGAACAAAGGAAAGATCTTCCTACCTTAGAGGGATCCCACAGGAGGTTGCGGAGGAAGGACCCAAGCTCAGGCTTTATACACTATATATTTTTAAAAAAATTTTAATTGAAATCTTTATTGGTAGATTACATATACACATCATGATTGCACTCAAGAATGAGAATTTGTACCAGTATATGACACAAGTTAATTTTCATTTTTTCCCATAGCCCTGCCCACCCTACAACCCCCATCCTCTATATACATAAACTTTGTTTCCTTTCTTTTTTGTTATAATCTCATTATTTTTCCCCTTTCACCCTATTTCACTTTGAATATTTTCTATTTCAGATACACTGAGCCACCTCATCTTTGACGAAGGAGCCAAAAGTCCTCAATAGAGGAAAGATAGCCTCTTTAATAAATGGTGCTGGAAAAACTGGGCTTTAACTTGCCAAAGACTAAAGCTAGACCTAGCTCTTTCACCATGTACCAAGCTAAAATCAAAGTGGATAAGAGACCTAACCATTCCCTAACCCTAACCCTAACCCTAGTCGTGACACTCAGCCTACACCTTCCAAAGCCTTGGTGATGATCCAGAATTATTAAGTGGATGTGCTCAAATGGAACTGTCTTCCTTTTCCAGCTAAAACTGAAGGCTGCCTGAAGGAGATTACATTGCAGAACACTCTAGTCCGGTGTTAATTCTTAGATCATTGTAGGTATCCCATTTGTGAGTGCTGTGTGAGTGAAAAGAAGCACATGCTTCATAGGAAGAAACTTTATTAAGCAAAATGATACAAATACTATGAAGCAGGAGATAAATTTAACTTCACAGAAGTTCTTTTGCTTATGAGTTCCCTCCAAAATTAACTGATTGCTCTTACACAAACAGGAGCATTTTAAGAAAAAAAAAAAAGTTGGGCTTGGGATTCCAATATAAGGAAAATAAGAATACTGTTTAAGACAAGACATTGAGTTAGCCCCAAGTAAACATGATAAGTTAGTGTTACTGCTAACTTTCCACCGAATGCTGGAATTAATTTCCTGCCCTCCTACTTCCCAGTCCAAGGAATTCCTGAACTACTTCTATCTAGAAGTTTTCACAGTCTCCTGTGAGAGAAGCATGCCCGGTGGTACTGCAGCTGGTCATGTGGGAGGAATGGGTCTTGTTGGTCTTTGTATCCCACACCCAGAGTGATATTTGCCATACAGCGGGTCCCAGAGAGGTAGGAGACACAACAGCTCAAAGCACAGAGAGCAGGTGAGAGGACAGGCAGCACCCAAGGGGGTGATCTGGCTTATTCTTGGTAATTGACGAGACACGTGCGAAGTACAGAAAAGGGGAGTGTGTGACTGCTTGAGGGCTCCTAGTGTCTAATTCAGTGGAAGGCAGCTGGGGAGGAACGTGAAGATCCGGTGGGGAGTGAAGCTGTGTAGGGGCCATAGAATAGAGTGGGGAGAATGACCTCTTAGGGCAGCTTGATAAGTCTACTGGGTACCAATGGTTGTACAGTTGAGATTTATGATCATAAAACTACAGAAAAATTTAGGAAATATGGTTAGTGTGGTATTTGCCATCAAAAACTAGCTGATCAATTAAAGGTACTGAAAAGGTAGAATGTTATATTTAATCAAGGCCATTATGCTTTAGGAGATGAATGAGCTACTGGGGAGAAGGCCTGCAAGAGGTGAATGGAGTAAAAGGCATTGGCCTCTAACCTTAGAAAGAAGAGAAATGCAACTATAGTAAGTGCCTGCTGGTGGAACTCTGTTAACATCAAAGGATCAAGTTTGATGAGATGGAAGAGTTGTTGGAGAACAGATGGTAAGTAATGGAGAGAGAAGGGAAGGAAGAGTGGTCTGATAATGGGGCACTACACTCAGTTTCCAGGGGTGACGCTCTAGGAATGATGAAACACTCACTTATGGCCATGTTTGTTAGTCCTTTAGGTGGGATAAAGAAAACATACAGAAGAGCTAGAGAAACTGAAACTCTAAATGCAAGATGGAACATCCTGTGATGTAGAAATCTCAAAGGATGGAGTGGAAATGTGGATTTTGACAGGTGAATCACTATATGCCTTTGGGTTTTGAAAGTATTTGATCAGCTCAAGAACTCTGTGATATGAGATGCTTAGTTTCACTTTATAGAAGAAGATGCCAAAGCTCCTGTCACTCTAAAGCTTATTAAATTATTCTATGCCAATAATTGCCTTCCATTTTTCACTGGCAAAACTGAGCAGAAGGAAATGAAGCCATGACACATGACTTTACCCACAAGTGTGTTCTGAGCCTTGCAGAAACTCACTGTGGAATGGGTATCGTCAGCTTCTGGGCTGTGTTAGAGGATGCCTGAGCTCAGAGGACTCACGTAGGGCATGGGAAGACAAAGCAGATTAGAGCCACAGAATCTTAGAGCTAAAAGGAACATTAGAAAGTGCTTTGTTCAATTCATATTCTTCTCAGAAAACTGATGCTCACAAAGTTAAAGAATTGCCTGATGTGACAGGTCTCACTGGTGATGCCAAGTCTATGCCACGCCACACCGAAGTGCCAGAGCTTTGCCCATCGAGTCTGTGGCTTTTTTCTACCACACCAAGAGGACTTTAGGTCAGGCGTCCTGAGGCTCTATGTCTTTTATTAGATAATAGTTGAAGTAACCCACTTTGCTTGGCAGTCTGCTTGGAGGTGCCTTCTGACTACGGTCACCAGGTGATTTTGCTGATCGCCAGTGACTTCTCAGATCTGAAAATAGCCTCTTTATGGAAACCATGACTGTTACCTGCTCCAAACCAAAAGCCTCTGCTGGGGAGAACGGAGTTGGGTGGATTGGCCTGGAGGAGAAGTGGAGATGAATTCAGAAGTCGCTCCCTTTTCACAAGTGCTTACTGTAGGAATAACTGATCAGCTCGTCAGCATCACTAAACATTGTGTGAAGCACCCTTCGCCTCAAAGACATCATCTCTCTGAAATGAGGGCCATTAAGGCAAATGATAGTCGGGGCGCAGCTTCATAAATTATGAATTTACTAGTCATAGATGAATTCAGATAACCCTGCAATCAGGAGACAGATGGTAATTAGAAGCAATTCTTCTTTTGATTCCTTTTACTTCCTGAGGAGATTAGATTTGGATTTAGATTTGTGTTTGAATGTTACAATTCCTTTTGAAACAGTAAAACAATAATGACTCCAAAGCATAACACATGTTTTCCAGATTTGCAGTAGAAAAGCTCACTCTGATATGGCTTAAAATCAATAAATTAAAAGAAAATGACCCACCATGTGTTCTTGTGAATCAGCTGATCAGCTCAGCAGAAGGAAAGGGATGGAATAGACTCCATTTCTGAAACCTGATCTTTCAACCACTGGAGACAGACTTCTGCTCTAACCGGTTTGACCAAACTAGGGTTGAGAGGCCAGCCAGTGATTACCCCATGAGTCCGCTCATTTTCCGAACCACTGCTTTCTGCCCACGGCACATGACCCTACAGATGTGTGAGAAGCAGCAAGAAAATTCGTGAACTCTTTTTATTGAATCCTGTTGTCCTCTCTGAGCTCCCAATCCCAATGAAATGCCAGTGCTTTTCCACCTCTGTCCCCAACAGGACAGATACTTTAATAAAAATGTGAGGAATGTGGGAAATATCGAGAAGTGCCGCGACAACTTCAAAGCACAAACAGATTTTTTCTTAAATATTTTTCAGACTATCAGGAGCCAAGTCTTCCAATTATTTATCTAAAGAGCAATATACTCTTTAGAATTTATCACCTGCAGGCTGGAGATTTCGCTTAGTGGTTCTGGCACCTGTCTTACAAGCGCAAGGGCCCAGTTTGATCCCTGGTAACCACATACAAAAATGCCCAGCCCAACAGCAATCAGTACCACATATCACAGTGCTGGGCATGGTGGTCATGCCTGTAATCCCAGCACTTGGGAGGCAGAGGCAGGAGGATTGCTGTGAGTTCAAGGCTGAGCTCAAGGCCAGCCTGAATTACAAAAGTGAGACCCTGTCTAAAAAAAAAAAAAAAAAATTTATCACTTGCATTATTAGAACATTCAGTCTCCAAAGAGAAACACTGTCAGTATGTCTAACATTTATTTTGTCCATTGTTGCATGAAGTACAGTGCATATACCTGAATAGCTGGCTCACATGATATGCACAGTGAGTTGGGGTCGCACCTGATACATATTTATTATTTAAAGGTATGTAACAATTGTAGTTTTTGAAATGTGAAGTTTAAAATATAACCAGCTCATCATTTATTAAAATGAGTGAATGTAGTTTCCTAGGATGAACCACAATTTTAAGAAATGATTTCTATATCAATTTAAGAACTTTAGTAACTGCGGGCCGGGGAGTTAGCTCAGTGGTTCCGGCGCCTGTCTTGCAAGCGGAAGGACCCGGGTTCGATTCCCCGGTGACCACATAACAATACTGGGTGTGGAGACCCACACCCAGCAGCAACCAGTACCACATACCACAGTGCCGGGCGTGGTGGCTCACGCCTGTCATCCCAGCACTCGGGAGGCAGAGGCAGGAGGATTGTGATGTGAGTTGGAGGCTGAGCTGAGGGCCAGCCTGAACCACAAAGCGAAACCCTGTCTCAAAAAACCTAAAAAAAAAAAAAGAACTTTAGTAACTGAGAGTTAATACTCAAATATGGCTAATACTTTACGAGTAGTAATTGAGTGCTGATTATGTTCCAGGCACTTAGTAAAGGACTGGAGCGGGATAAGACATACCTGCTCAGTGGGCTTACCCGCCCACTGCAGGGTCTACTTCTGCTTGACCCTTGTTCTCAACCTCTTTGATGTTAAATATTTTTCAAAATAAAACTAGATTCAATATTTATGTATTTGTGTTTTTTCATTTTGCTCTGCAGTGCTGGGGTGGAACCCAGAATATCGCACGTGCTAAGTAAGTGTTCAACCTCTGAGTTACACCCTACACTGCTCAATCCATAGTTTCTGGGGCTTCCTATAACTAAAAACATGCACCCAAACATTTACTCTGAACATGTTAAAGGGGTATAATGTAGAATGGGGCTTTCATTAAGAAAGTAGAATGTTAGGTATTTCCTTTAATGAATCTTCTCCTGAGAGAAACATCTACTTGTGTTTACAGCTAAAAGTAGGCCACTGGCTTTCTGAAGAGACACCTACATAGCGCACTCTCCCAGGGATGTGGATGTAGGTCAATAAGCTCCTTTGCTCCTGTGTGCTACACACCACTTATCATGCCTGGCCTCTGCGTGAATCTGATTCACCACAGGCATGGAGCTAACATTCAAAGAAGAAAGAGTCAGGTTCAGTGGGATGCCATGTGTGCCTGTGGTCTCAGCACTAGGATGGCTGAAGCAGGAGGATCTCTTGATCCCAGGAGCCATTGAGAACAATTTCATTAAATAAATAAATAAATATTGTTAAATGTTTTTAGATCTAAAAAAGGAAAAGTGTAGATGTCTCAAAAAAGCAAAAAGCAAACTAGAGATGATGGGGGATAATGTTGCTAGACATCTAGTGTTGACTGACACAAACAGATACACATAGATCATTTTATGACCCTTCTCCCTCCCTCCTACCCTGCCCTTTTCCTGTCCTCATTCCCTGATCCAGAAAGTCTATATTTTATTCTTAGAGAGTGGGGGATTGTATCCATTCCCCAAGATGAATGTAATATATATTGGAAACAGACTAATGAAAAAGAAAAGAGAAACAAAATGTGTAATGTACCAATAAAATACCAAGGGGAAGGAAAAAGTAAAAAGTAGAAATGGCTATAAGGCTATTATCGCCTCCAGGAAAGGCGCCCTCCCTGGACTCCTGACTGTTTACTACTGAGTCCTTCTGTAGCGATCCTGGCTCCTTTTCCACCTCAAGTCCTAATTAGTAAATAATATCTGCTTTGGTAGTTTGATTCCCTCAGAAAGAACCCATTGTGTTTACCCCTCTATTAGCTTTGGCAGAACCCAAATATAAGTCTGTTGTTAAACATACAGTCTTCTGTGCTGTATTGTTCTTCCCAATGCAATCCTCTTTCTTTTCCTCCCTTGATATCTTTTGGAAGCTCGTATGCTCATGATGACTTGATTGATTATTGCCTCTACCTCCATAGCTTGCCCCGAGGTCAAGATTCTTCTTTGCCTCTCTGCTCACACTCCCATATTTTTGTAGTATTGGGAATTGAACTCAGGGCTTCACAATGAGCTACATCCCTACTCTGCTATTAAACTTTGAGACAGGGTCTTACTAAATTGCTCAGCCGCCCAGGGTAGACTTGGATTTTCTATCCTCTTGCCTCAGCCTCCCAGAGCATTAGGATTACAGGTGTGCTTGGTTTTCCTTTGTGAGAACATGTTCTCCTATGGTCAGGGAACTTCCAGACAAGGTATCTCCCACAGCTATAGTTTGGATGTGTATTCTAAATTCATGTATTAAAAACTGAATGTCAAAATTAGCATATTAATATTTGGAATTTGGGCTTTGAGTTGTGAAGCTTCTGCCCTCAGCATTGGATTGATTCATACATAGATTAACAGATATAGGGTTAATACACTCAGTATTTAGTTATATTAACAGAAAATGGACTAAAACACCCACCACTGAGATGAGATATAAAGATTCTCATACATGGAAGCCGCTCTGAAAGGGTCTGGGTTTCTCCAGATCTTTTTGTCTGTTTCCCAGTCTTACTCTTTTTTTTAAAAGACAGGGTCTGGCTTTGTAGCTCAGGCTGGCCTTAAGCTCACTATGTAGCCCAGCAAAGCTTCAAACTCATAGCAATCCTCTTGCCTCTGTCTCCCGAGTGCTGGGATTACGGGCATGAGCCTCCACGCCTGGCACTGTGGCATATGGTACTGCTTGCTGGTGGGCATGAGTCTCCACGCCCGGCATTGTTGTACATGGCTTCCAGGGATTGAACCCTAGCCCTTGTGCTTGCAAGGCAGGCCCCGGAACCACTGAGCTAAATCCCCAGTCCCCCAGTCTTACCCCTTTCAAACCCCTGGTCATCTAGTCAGGACTACTATATGGATGTTGGCTGAGAAACGTGTCATGTCAGGTAATCTCCCATCCAGGCCCAACTGACAGCGTTGGCTGTCGGAGCATCTGGAAGGTCTCCCAATGGTCACGTGTTAAGGGCTTGTTCCCCAGGGTTAGTGAATTGGGAGGTGCTGTCGCTGAGAGCTGCGGCTCACGGAGAGGACTTCAGGTCCTGGGAGCTTGCCCTTAAAGGAGACTGTGAGGCCCTGCTATTGTCCTCACTCACGTTTCATTCCTGGGCTGAGAACAGAAGTATTGTTCTGTCAGACTTCTGCCCTGACATACTGCTTCACTGCTGACCCTGAAACAAACAGGTCAGTGGGTCATGGGCTGGAACCCCCAAAACAAGGAGCCAAAATATCACTTTTCTGTCTTAATATAGTAGCAGACAGCTGTCTTGCACAGAAACATACTGATCAAAATTATGTGCAAAAGGAAAATTCTCCCTTCTCACTATTTCACACTGAAATGCTTTAATCATCCACACCTGGAGGAGGGTGGTAAGTCAAGCAGAAACATCTGTGAACAAGATCAAACTGAGTTTTCCCCAATGTCCAGGCCCAGAGAATTCTCCACATGCTTCTAACTGTAGAGAAAGGAGGCACATGTGGAGCAGGAAAAGGCACATTCGGAGTGTGAGCCAGGCAGTCATAGAAGTAGCATTTTCCTCAAAAGCTAATCAGGCTGGGGGCCGGGGAGTTAGCTCAGTGGTTCCAGCGCCTGTCTTGCAAGCACAAGGGCCCGGGTTTAATTCCCCAGTAACCACATAACAATACTGGGTGTGGAGACTCACACCCAGCAGCAATCAGTACAACATACCACAGTGCCAGGCGTGGTGGCTCACGCCTGTAATCCCAGCACCCGGGAGGCAGAGGCAGGAGGATTGCTGTGATGTGAGTTGGAGGCTGAGCTCAGGGCCAGCCTGAACCACAAAGTGAGACCCTGTCTCAAAAAACCTAAAAAACAAAACAAAACAAAACAAAACAAAAAAGCTAATCAGGCTGAATTCTGGAACTGCTTCTGAAGCCTGGACCGGAGACCCGACTTTGCGGCTGACCTTATCAGAAGCATCCAGCTCCTGCATTTAGATCAAACCCTGAGAGCAAGTCAGGAGCTGCTTCTCAGGGAAGGATGGTTATTTACCTTAAGAAGCATGACATTGTTCTGTAATCCGCAGTCTTCGCTCTACTGTCAGTAGTAACCATGAGCTTCACAACATTCAGATCTGCCATGAGGATATCTTGAGCCCATCTTAGCTGAGTCCTGGTGACAGGATAGTCCATGTACTGAAGAGCATGTCTCTAATGTGAAAGCGAACAACCCAGAAGCATATATGTGTGACTTGCCCGTAACCCACAAGAGGCTTAACCATCCAGACAACAAGGGCCTGGGCCTGGAGGTTAGAGCCTGCCAAACTACCCAAACGAGCCAATCCTAAAGGTCTGTTCTGTTGGTCCTGCTTTGCCTTTTCTGCACTACTCTAAGAAAGGTTCGGGCCTTGTGCTCTCTACTCTTACTTGTCTTCTACCTCCTGACCACCCAGATGCTTTCCCATCTGGGCCAGGCTGGTTGTATCTCTTTTTTTTTTTTTTTTTTTTTTGAGACAGGGTCTCGCTTTGTGGTTCAGGCTGGCCCTGAGCTCAGCCTCAGGCTCACATCACAGCAATCCTCCTGCCTCTGCCTCCCAAGTGCTGGGATTACAGGTGTGAGCCACCACACCTGGCACTGTGGTATGTGATACTGATTGCTGCTGGGCGTGAGTCTCCACACCCAGTATGGTATGTGGATACTGGGGATTGAACCCAGGTCCTTGCGCTTGCAAGACAGGTGCCGGAACCACTGAGCTAACTCCCTGGCCCTGGTTGTATCCCTTAGGGCCTGTGAGTAGGTGTTCCTAATACTCTCCTCAGTCTCTTTCTAGGGCCAGGTATGATTGAATACCACCTAAAAATGCAAAATGTTTGCACTAACTGAATAGCTGCCTGATGTGTGTAAGGACTTGAGGCATCCAGTAACAGCCCTGAATGGGTGAACATCCACAGGGCACCGTAATGTTGCTCACTCCCCTTATTATACACGCCTTCAGCTGCCCTACCCCAGGCCAAGTCAGGAAATAGATAAGGAGGCAATAAAGAGCCATTTGACTGTCTATTCAAGTGTTTGATTGTATCATAATCTCTGAAATTATCCCCCAGATGGAATCTTCCTTTCACTTACTATTCAGTGCACCTAGCCTATTGTTCTCCTCAGCAAATGACGGTGGCATTCTACACCCTCCAGAATGAATTTAAGCCTTTTGGTATCAGCTAGTTTCTCCCAATAAAATACCTATATTATTTGAAAGAAAGGCCAAAGGGATTTACTAGATGCTTGTGGTAATACAGCATATCTATTTTTTGGCTTTGTTTTGTTTTTGAGTCAGGGTCTTGCTTTGTAGTTCAGGCTGCTCCTGAGCTCACTATGAAGCCAAAGTGAGCCTCGAACTCACAGAAATCCGCCTAGCTCTGTCTCCCCAGTGCTGGGATTACAAGGCATGAGCCTCCACACCCAGCACTGTGGTATGTGGTACTGATTACTGATGGGCGTGAGTCACAACGGCTGGCAATGCTGTGTGTGGTTACTGGGGATGGAACTAGGGAACTCGCATTTGCAAGACAGACTCCAGAACCACTGAACTAAATCCCAGGCCCGATGTCTATATTCTGTGTGTTTTGATTTTGCATCCTGCTTCCTTGTTGAATTTGTTTATTAGTTCCAGGAGTCATTAAGTGGATTTTTCAGGTGCTCTGTAAAGAATCATATCATCTATGAATAAGAATGATTTGGGTTTTCTTCTCTCATACATATATATATATATATATATATATATATATATATATATATATATAATAGATATATAGAGATATATAGATTATATACCTCTAATGTATATCTATATCTATAATATATTTTAGATAAGAGGAATAGATATATAATAAATGTAATACCTCTCATTCACACACACACACACACACACACATTCCTTTTTCTTCCCAAATTACTCTGTCCAGAGTTTTGAATACCATATTGAACAGAAATGGTGTTAATGGGCATCCTTGTCTTGTTCCTGATTTTAGAGGGAAAGCTTCTAGTTTTTCCTCATTTAATACGATGTTGGCAGTAGGTTCATCATAAATGGCTTTTATCAAATTGATACAAGGTCCTTCCATACTTATTTTCCTCAGAGCTTTTATCATGAATGGATATTTGGCTTTGTCAAAGGCTTTTCTTGTGTCTATTGAGATGATCATATGATTTTTTTCCTTCGTTCTGTTAATGTGATATACTACATTTATTGATTTGCATATATCAAACCATCCTTGCTTTCTTGGGATGAATCTTGCTTCGTCAGATATATGATCTTTTTAATGATGTGTCACATTGTTTGTCAGTATCTTATTGAGGATTTTTGCATCTGTATTTTTAAAGAGAATGACCTATAGTTTTCTATTTTCAGTTGAGTCCTTGTAGGTTTTGGAATGAAGGTAATGTTAGCTTTCAGGAGTTTTGAGACAGGATCCTGCTCTTTTGCCCAGACTATCTTTGAACTTGTGATCTTACTGTCTTAGCATTGAAATATCTGAATGTATAAGATATGAATACTGAAAACTGCCATCGAATGGAATATAAAGGCACTAGGCCTCCTTTATATGATCTATTCAACCCACAGCACAGCACAGACATTTTTTGAAGCCTCTGTTTGCTAAATGATCCCAAAGAGTCACAGCCTGTCTTGAACACTGTTCTGACTCTGACACCTGCTCCTGATTGACAAGGTGATTGGTTTGCTCCACCACATACCTGGCCATAATGCCACTTTTACTAGAGGCCAAAGCTTTGGGACCACTTGATCTTAAACAAGAACCTCCAAAAGATGAGCTAAAAAAATCTTTTAATAAATTCATTGTCTCAGTTATTTCATCATAAAAAAAGAAAGCCAATAGATTCCATTATTTTTTGCTCCTGGGAACAACAGATTCCTCTTGGCTTATGAAATTATCTCTTAAAAATAAGCCAAAAAATATATTAAAAATGGAGCAGAAGTAGAAAATCCATGAGAAAATTGGCACTACATAAGTTCTTAGGATAATTTGGTTTTCAAACAGATACAGGATTCCAACTTATTAAACTGCATTTGCTTCTGAGGATTTAAAAATATACATATAAAGAATTCAAAGAACTAATTTAACAAAGATTTGATTCATTTAGAAATTCTACATTTGTAATGTGAAATTCAGCAGATTCTATACTATTGAGTACGGAGCAACTACTCTTCCTAAGCAACAGAGCAAAAGCAACAGAGGAGACCCAAGCAAATAACCAAACCTGAGCTGTGATTTCTACACTTCACTTGTTTCCAGGACCTTGAGCAAGTGCACTTTTTTACCCCTTGTTCTGTTAAATACAAAATAAATTCAGCAGTGCTTTGCAAAAGCACTTTCTAAAAGCTGTCAAAATATAAAATTAAAATATGTAGCAAAATGTTATTTAGCCATTAATGTAATTGCCTATCTATTAATATACATGTGTGGTTTGGGTTTCTGTGCATTAATTATTAAGAATTCTTCAATCAGAGTCTTTGTGAATATTAATCAGGTCACATTTTTTTTTTCTACACTAAGGTTGAAACAACCAGCAAATCTCAAGGGATCCCAAGTCTGAGAGCACAAATTTACATAAAGATACAAATAGCTTTGGATATAATTTTTGATCACAATTATTTCACAATAAATTAGATTTAATTTAGGTAGATCCTGAAGCCTATTAAGCATCACTGAACAGAGAGTGACCTACGAGTCCCTAGTGGCACATATCACTCTGGTGTAATTAATTATTCTCATTATCCTTACTTTTAAAAATAAAATGATAAAAACATAACCAATTATTTAATAACAAGTTAGACACCAATACATATTGGGAAACCCCCTCATTTTCCTTGAGTTGTTAATTGATTAAGCAGTGAAGATGAAATTCACTTGATAATAAATATATCTGTGTTAGTTTTGAAAGAGACAAACGATGGTTATGAGCATTTTGGAAAAATATTCTAAATCAAATTTTTCATGTCAAGAGAAAAGATTCTATAGGATTATTTTCAAGGAGCAAGGAAGAACACAGTATATATCAGGATTTCTTTTCTTTTCCAGTACTGGGTCTTCAGACTGAACTGCATCCTCAGACTTTGACATATTTTTTTCAGACAGAGTCTCATTCAGTTGCTAAACTGCCCAGCCTGGGCTCAAACTGGTGATCCTCCTGCCTGGACCCCCAGAGGACTGGCGTGACAGGCACTGTGCCTAACCTCTGGTATAGTTCTTGTTTGTTTGTTTTGGCCTTTCTTTTTTTTTTTTTTCTTTCTTTATTTCCTTCCTCACTTTCTTCTTTTTTAATGAAAAAAAAAACAAAATAAAATTTTTAAAAAACCCAAAAGGCAAACATGTAACACTCCCTCCCCCCCAAAACTCAAAACATGTTGATTTGAAAAGCTCCCAGCCATGTTTATTGGAGATTTCCCTTTATTGATTTTTAAAGACGTCTCTGGTGAAAAAATCTTGTTTAAGTCAACAAAGTAAGGAGGAAAATATCAACTGTTATTCCTGGAGCTCTCCTTGTAGCTATTCAAATATAATTTATAATATTCACTGAAAGCAGATCTTTCCTCTTTAGTGGGATAGTCCAATGTATACTGAAAGTATCAAGTTGAAGGGTGAAGTCAATATTTGTGTTAGTTTACATATCAAACTGGGAGATCAAACAACTCTTGTTACAACAAATGAATTTGCCTTCCTCATTTTTTCCTTCTATTTCTGTTAACAAAATCAACAGAATCCCCAGAAATTATTTGCCAAGGAAGCCATACAAAGAAAAAGTAACACAGTTTTCCCAAGACAGCAAGTATCATGAATATGTAATGTGTAATAGTCTGCAATCCAATATTCCATTGTTGAGGCACTGACAGAGAAAGACAAGCCACTCTGTCTCTGAGGAGTGAGTTGGCTGGCTATCTGCCTTCGAGTGTGATGGTGGGTTAACTGGAGGGATGCCTGCAGCCCACACATGGAAGCAGGTTCTTCCTGAGGGTGGTATCTATGTCTTAGGATCTGACTTAACCCCCTCTTCCCATGATACCAACTCAAGTACAAACTTAGCTTATACACTGATGGTTCAGTTAATAATTTTCACAGTAAAAACCCTTTAAAAAATCTTATTTCCAACCAACTGATTGCAGCCTAAGAATAAAACTCAGTGTAAAGTGCTTGTATGGCATATGTAAGGGCCTGAATTTGTTCCCCAGCATTTCTCTCTCTCTCTCTGTCTGTCTCTCTCTCTCTCTCTCTCACACACACACACACACACACACACACACACGCACACACAACACGCACACACACACACACGTACATGCCGCGCTCGCAGGCACATAACTTACAGTTCAGTGGTGAAGCACTGAATACTTAGCATGCTCTCTGGGCCCTGGGTCTGATACTTAGAACCAAAAAACAGAGTCTTTTTTTTTCCTAACATAAATTGTTTGCCCTGAGCTTTGCTAAATAGCAACTAGGTAGTGTAGTCTTACAGGACAGGTGGAGATATACTCATAGATTTACCCAAAGATGCACAATCAGAATAATTAAAGATTGATTGTCCTGGGCTGGAAATTTAGCTCAGTATTTCCAGTGTCTGCCTGGCAAGTGTAGGATCTTGAGTTCAATCCCCAGTACCACATACCACAATGCCAGGCATGGTGGCTCATGCCTGTAATCCCAGTGCTTGGGAGGCAGAGGCAGGAGGATTACTATAGATTCAAGGATAGCCTGGGCTACCTAGTAAGTTCAGGGCCATCCTGAACTACAAAATGAGACCCTGTCTCAAAATACAAAAAAAAAAAAAAAAAAAAGAAAAAGAAAAAAAATATTGATTGTCCTATGTTTAAATGAGCCCTGTATAGTTTGATTTCCCCTAAGTATGCTGTCTCCTCCAATTCATGTATTGAAGTTCTGACCCTCTCAATGCCATAGTATGGGTTTGGAGGATAGTTAGATGATGAAGACATTAGTTCTGATATAAAAAATGATATGAGAATTTATTTTCTCTTATTCTCTGCTTTCTATCTTGTGAGGATAAAAGAAGATGGCCATTTGCAAACCAGACAGCTCATACTCAGAATCAAGTATTCCAGCCCTTGATCTGAGACTTTCAGGTCTCCAGAACTATGACAAATGTTACCTTTTTGTGGTAACTCATTACAGAGCCTGAACATGAAGAAGCAGCTGAGCAAGGATGTATCTCCTTCCAGACTTTCAACTACTGGCTGTGTCTTTTTTCCAAGTACATTGCAGAGCATTCTTATGGAGTCTATTTTGCTGAGCTGAGCTATAACTTTATCTTCTTGTGAAATTTTAATGTAAAATGATTGTGGGCCCCAAAAGTTTAAAATGGTGGTGAAAAATGAGGCAGGAAAAAAGAATGTGTGTTAGAAGTGAATCTCTAATGTCCCCCAAATGTCTCATTGGACAAGGGCTTAATCTCCAGCCTGTGGCACTCTTGCGATGTGGCAGAGACTTTGGGAGGTGGAAAGACAGGTCACCGGGACCGTGTTCTTGCAGTGGACATAGTGCACCAGCTCCTTGCAGTCTCTCCCTTCGCTTTGCTCTCTCTCCTCTCCATGGTACACTGTCTCTCCACAGGCCTGAAAGCAACAGGGTCATCTTCTCAAGGACTGAACTCTCTAAAACTATGAGCCAAATAAGCCCTTCTGCATTTCAACATGCTTATTAATGTGCTTTGTCATAGTAATGGAAAAGTAACAGCATGTAAAAGAATAACTATGAGTCATCATTTTTTCCTTGTTTGAGAATACCATACACTTTTTGTATGTTCAGTCCAATCCACATTCATTGATGTTCAAATTATACTTTGTAACTTATATTAAATTGTCACTGTTCAGTTGATATACTTTTTCATCTGTGCACATGGTTTGGATATTTTGTACTCACTTGGAACACATTCTAATTTATCTAATTAAAATCAATAGAAAATTTTTTTTTATTTTATGGCTGTTTGGGATGTGAGCAGCCTTGTGAAAGGCAACTGTCATGATTATTCTCCTAAGAGATGAAGGCTGTTTTGCTGAATAGGTTGGCTTGGAGGTTTCACTGGATATAGTGAGAGCAGGTTGCTGGAAAGAGTGAGCCTGACCGTTCTGTAGCCTTTGGCTTCTTTATAAGCACACATACCCCGTATGCATTCAGTCAGAGCAGGTAATTCTCTGCTTTTTGCCATGTTGCAATGTAGTTAAAAGGTCCCTGTTCAGATATTGGCCCTATATTGTTTGGTCTTTACAGTTTTCATAATTGTGACCCAAATAAAATTCTTTAGAAGTTCCCACCTCAGATGTTTTGCTGCAAAAACACCCAAAAAAGAATAAGACAGTTATTTTCTTGTTATGGCTTGTGTCTTGATGTCCCCCCAAAGCCGCCTGCAGTCATAAGTGGGGCTTTTTCAAAAGTGGCCAGATCTAGAGTGTGTGACAAGATTAATTCATGGTGCAATGTGGGATCAAGAGAGCTAAGCCTAAAAGTGTAAGTGCTACCTGCTCTAAGTATCATGAATAACGTATAAGGGATAGAGAAAACTGTGCTGAACCCTTGCCTACTTTGCTACCTTCTATTTGCCATGAATTGCTTTTCCTACATGAGGCCAGTCTGCCGTGCCCTCTGCCTTGGAGCCAGCCAATGAGGAACTGGAACCTCTACAAAATGAGAGCTAAATAAACCTTTCTTCCTTTAACAAGATATTAAGTATTTGTTTCAGCAACACGAAAAGTAACCAAGACACTCACGGAGCCATTTCTGTGCCACTCATGAGAGTCAGACCTTATTCCAAGGTCTCAGGGCACCTGCCTTGAGGTGATGTCAGGGCATCAAACCTACAATGACTAAACCACAAGCCCTGGACACCCTTATAGGCTGAGACTGAGGCTGCTTCCTCCTGTCATTAAGATTTATATTCTGAGCAGTTTTCTTTCAGCTGCAGTTCATAGGACAGGGATTTGATGGAATTCTCCAGTTTCTGATTCAGTCTCTTGCTTTCACTGGATATTCTAGTCCCAATTATCCCACAGCACTTACACCATTCCTTCAGGCCCTGATACACCAGCTGGCTTGCAGTTTTTGGCTTGCTTGTTGTTTTGTGTTTCTGTCCTATTTTCTGCTCTAGATATGTCTGTCTTTTTATTGGAGAGAGACATGCCTGTATAATTTATTTATGTATTTAATATTTTTGTCTATTGCTGAAAACTGGATATGGATTTGTGAGGGTTTGGAATAAAAAAGCAATTTGTGTGTGTGTGTGTGTGTGTGTGTGTGTGTGGTACAGGGCTAAAACTCAGGACCTTGCACTTGCCAGGCAAGTGAGGCAGAGAGCAATCTTGACCTGCCAAGAATCAAAGAAGGCTTCATGAAGGAGACCCAAGTGAATGTAGCCTTAAAGAGGGGACTTCAAGTGAAGAGAAGGGGCCAGCCACCAGTGTGGGGTTAAGCTCCAGTTTGCAGGATTAAACACACGAATTACATGTCAGCGAGAGGAAAGAAACTGGTTTTAATTGGCATCATGTGTGCATGTGTAAGTCATGAGAATTTGAAAGCGAAAAGTGAGACAAAAACAAAACAGAAAGCCTGAAGATATTAGATGAGTTATCCAAAGTCATCTAATATCTGTACCTTTTCAATACTTACTTTAAGCAAAACCATGAAAAAGCTATACTAGAGAAGCAGCAACCAAACAGAAAGAAAGAAGAATGAAAGAAATGATGAAGCAGGAAAGGAAGAGGAGGAAGAGGCGATAGTAAGCAGCAGAACAGAAAGGAGAGATAGGAAGAGGAGGGAGTAGATGGGAAGGAAGAGGGGATGGAGAATTTACTCTTTACCACTGAATGGACAACATCCAAAAATTACAGAGATAAGATTTTTTTTTTTTTTTTTTTTTTTTTGGTTTTTTGAGACAGGGTCTTGCTTTGTGGTGCAGGCTGGCCCTGAGCTCAGCCTCAGGCTCACATCATAGCAATCCTCCTGCCTCTGCCTCCTGAGTGCTGGGATTACAGGCGTGAGCCACCACGCCCGGCACTGTGGTATGTGGTACTGGTTGCTACTGGGCGTGAGTCTCCACACCCAGTATAGGTATGTGGTTACCGGGGAATCAAATCCAGGCCCTTGTGCTTGCAAGACAGGTGCCGGAACCACTGAGCTAACTCCCCGGTCCTAGAGATAAGATTTGATGGGCTGAGGATGTAGCTCAGTGGTACCTCACCTATCTGGAATGTGTAAGGTCCTGAGTTTGATCCCTAGTTTCAGAAAAAAATTGTTTTGATTCTCAAGATCTTTTACAGTGCAGCATATGATAATAAGAAAAGTGAAATAAACTGTGTGTGTGTGTGTGTGTGTGTGTGTGTGTGTGTGTGTGGTGTTTGTACTGAGTGATGAGTACTGAGCTGATCATCTTCTCCAGCACTTATTTTAAAAGTCAGACACAGAAAAAGTAAGTAACTTGCCTTAGAACACACAAAAGAATAACCAAGGGTAGAACTCCAAGCTCCTAATACTGGAGGAGTTTTCCTCTAGTTTCATCATCAGGGAGAAGCAGAGCAATTACTAAATATTGCCTGGAGCATGTATATTACAGCCAAGAAGAAAAGAAACAGTGCTTAGAGTTCTGGCTCTTGCAAATAGAAAACTTGTTGAATATTACATTTTGTGTCAGATGATTTATGAAGTGTAGTTAAAATTCTTTTTAACAAATAAAACAAATTCCACTTCAAATAATCTACATTCTAGTAATGATAAAATGGGTAGAAGGAATGCTGATATCCAGGGAATAGGATAGGGCACCCCACTTTGCTGGAGTAGTTAACACAGTCACAGGGGACAGTACAATGGGTGGCAACGGCCCGCAGATCTGTTGCTTAGCCCTTCGACTCGGGACTTCTCACTGGGCTGTGCATCTCTGCACTTGATCTGCAGAAAATTCAAAGCAAGGTCATCTTATCTCCTCAAAGCCAGCCCTATAATATATACCTGAAATTACTATTTTTCTTATCAAAGATCCTTTTTCTGTAAAGGCTATTTTCATTGAGTGGTATTGAATTTTGACATTTCGCCAAGCTTTGGTCTGATTTCTGAAGCAAAAGTCTACTGTTTTGGCCTACATTAAGGACACTTAATAAAGGAATTCACTGGGCTCTCTATGGTTCATTTCTAGACATAGTGTTAGTGATGTGTGGTCTGTTCACTGAAAAGGCTGCGATTTTATTATTTCTTAGAATGTGATGTTTTAAAACGTGGTTTTGGGACTGGAAGGTAGCTCAGTGGCTGCACGCCTCCCGGCAAAGGAAAGATGCTGACATTGATCTCTGGTTCTGCAAAAATGTTTAGATAGTTTAAGCTAATAATTCAATTGTTTTTCTAGGACGCAATCCAGAAGAAATTACCAGAAATGTATTCATTAGGTAGTATAATACAAACATTAAAATCAATCTACTGGCAAACAATAGAATAATTAATTAGGTTATTTTATATACACCCCTGGCATATTAAGCACTATTGAATTTATGATTTAGAATAATTTTAAGAAAAAGAGAAATGTCATATTTCATGTAAGTGTGACAATAGATACCAGGTCTGAGTTCGCTCACACAAAGGTTCAATGAACACACACTGTTTGAGTAAATAAACAGATGAAAATATCAGCTTAAAAAACCCAAAGTTATGTATATATTTTAAATTAAACTCTTTATCCTCAAATGAAAGACTCCAAACAGACACTGTCACTATTACTGCAAAAAAGTATTATCTAAAACATTCCCTCTTGTGGCTTTATACTGTGCAAGCACAATTAAAATGTGTTTGCTTTTGAAAGCAAAAATATGTTTTGTGGATGCTAATGTAGAGCTTAGTATACATGACACACAAGCTGAAAGTAAAATAAAAGATAGTCTTTTTTCTAATCAATTTCTCCCCTAATTCTATTACACTAAACCTTATTTTTCAAAATCTGTCCTTTGTTGCCATAGCAATCAGCTCCCAATGTGAAATCTCAATTATAGTACACTGGCTTTCTTTCAAGTTTCAATAATGTGACTTCACCGCCCACTTCTACTTCAAATTGTTCAAGTTCTCCAATCACTGAGCACCTTTGTGGCCTCACTTTTGGGGAACTGAAGTAGAAGCAAGGGCTTAAAAAACGGTTCTGTATGGAGAGTGGTAATGAAAAGGAATATGAAGAAGTGAAACTTGAACATAAATTAATTTACCATAGAAAATGAGATTTGACTTTCATGCAACAATCTAGTCTTCCAAATATATCATAAACTTTAATTTTGTCAATAATGGTCTAATGGATGAGTTTAACCCCAATTTAAAATCAGAATAATATGAGGGTAGAGGTGTACCACTGAATTAATAGGATAACATTAAAATAGAAGAACAATCAGAGAAAAGATACATATTCAGCTGTGGTCTGACTGTGTCCCCCAGAGTTTCATATATTAAAATGTAATACTGCTTATGAATTATGGAGAGTGTGGAAATTTAATTCAACTGTGTATTTGGAAGTAGGGCCTGGACATGTCTCTCGAGCCATTGAGATGCCTTACCCTTCCTGGAGACTCTGCACTTTGCTAGCACAAAGACCATGACCAGCTATGGGTCTCTGAACCTCCAGAATTGTGCACTAAATCAACTTTTTATCTTTATAAATTGACCCAGCCTTAGCTACTTTGTAGTAGTAATACAAAATAGATGAATATGTAATTCCATAGAATAATGGAGGAGAGATATTGCTAAATAGTTTAGAACAAAAAATAAAAATTTAAAAGGCTAGTAATGTTAATATAAGTAGTGTTTAGAGAAATAGGCACTTTTATATAACTAGGTAAGAATGTAAGTTGGTACAGCTTTCCTGGATATGTTTTAAACCAGGATTTCTACTTGCAGAAATCTACCCGGTAAGGGGTGGAGAAGTGGAGATACAGAGGTGGGCATACAAAGATGGGCATTTTAGCTTTGTCTTTACACACATAAAATGGGGCCACTCTCAGTATCCATCAGAAGAATTTACTAAATAACGACTTAACTGTGTGATAGAACACCCTAACACCACAGAAAGTGATGGAATAGAATTATATTTCTTGGCATAAAAAGATTTCATGTTAATATGGAAAGCTATCCACATATTATGTCTGGGGAAAAGATGAAGATTTGCAAAACTTCTGGAAATACCCTAGAAAAAAATAAATGAGTGTGAGTTTCCACAGAAACAGGTCTAGATGCTGACATATACCAAAATATAGTCTGGTACAGTTGAGAGATGTGCTTAGCAATGGTTTTTACTTTATTCTGTATTGCATAAATATTTATAATCACCAAGTTGAAATTGGGGGGGGAAAGGAGACATTTCCTTTTTTGTTCTGTACCAGGTAAATTTCTTACAGGACAATTTGAAATGTAAGTTCCTAGATATGTAAATCTATCAGGATTGAAGTGGGTGTTGGAAATCGGGCCTGAGGCAGGAGATTAGAATGTGGCAAATCAGTTGGGCAAGTGAGCCTTGGTCTGCCAAGCACAGAAAACCAGGAGAGTTGTGTCCAAGCTCTGGAACCAAGCAGAAAGTGTTAACCTCCGTTGTCTGGGAGAAATCTAGCAGATTTTTGACAGGACGGCCTAGACCTCAGTCAGACTGTGGGGTGGGAGATACAGAAAGCAGTGATCATAGAGATGTTAGCCACTGAGCTCTCTTTCACAGTGGTCCTCTGGCCCTGTTGAAAGAACTGTGCTGCTTTTCCCACTTCAAATGGCCCCCACTTTCTCTGAAAGCAAGTTTCTTTTCCTACCATTAATAAATGTAAAACTTCAGTACCTTTTGTGCTTTTCTGTCCAGTTCTTCATTCAAGACAGGAGGAACTTAGAAAGATTCCCTAGAAGGAATCCCTGGAAACCCAGAACTCAGTAGCAGTGCTAAGAGTAAGTGGTCATGATTAGCTTGGGGAATAATGGGGAAACACATGACTAGAATCTTTTACTCCACAAGTAGTTCTTGACTAAGGACTTGGATTTAAGCCCTTCATCTTACAGATAAAAGAATCCCAGGCTTGGAAGGGTGAAAGCTGCAGGACCACTGAGAAGAGGGACCATTATTTTCTCGTGCTAAGTCTCTATATCCTAATGTGCCAAAAAGTGTTTCCCTCCAGCAACCTCAGCAGGCTGTTTTACATAGTTAGTGAAAGTTTTGGACTTTTTAAATGGACTATAATTTCTTTAGCAAAAAACAAAAGCAAAATGAAAACATAATGTGACTCCAACAGTGAGTGGAGTTGGCATAGTAATTACAGGCCTGTGCTGCTGATTGGTAATGGTTTGGAACTAATTACAAGGTATTCTCAGAACAACACCTCTCTGGGCACCATGTGCATTTCTGAAAGTCTCCTGTGTGTGATTGCTGGCCAAGAGGATTTCCTGATGAAAATCCAAGTGGTTGCTTATTTATTGTTCTGCTCCAGTGCAAAATTTCTAAGGATCTTTCTAAGAACCAAAGACTTCATTGAACATAATTCTGCTCATCCTCTTCATCCAGGAAGCTATTTGGCTAAAGAAGCATTTTTGCTACTAATGTAGAGCAACTTTCCTGAACTGAAATAACCCCAGTATATATTCTCCAGTAACACAGAAGATAGTTATATAGATGGAGTCAGATGAATGGGAAAGGCCTCATTCTCCATCTATGCTGCTCTAGAACACAGAAATGTCATGTGTTTTTTTTTTTTTTTATCTGGGATCTCTGCTGTTATCTCCTGTGGTGTCTGACTCCTGACATGTCCGTGTGCCCTCAGACTCATCTCCTCAATTGTCTCATCTTGGACATTCAGACCTTACCCTTGTCACCCAAAACCATTAGAGGAAGGTCAGTGTGCACTTTAGAGATTCTGGTAGGTGCTTTGTAGGCTGTGAAATCTCAGGGAGTCTCTGAAGCACAGAGAGAAAGCAGTCCTGACCGGAGTCACATTTCTGTCTGTTACCTGGAGCTGCAGAAGGCTGACTCTGTACTGATGTCTTGGGCAGATCCAGGAAAGGTAGAGACCTGGCCTCAAAACTTCCTCCCAGGCCCCATCTCTCTTCTAGACTCACAGTAATCATCCTTTCCTCTCCTTCAACAACAAAAGCAGGCCTGATGCAAAGCAGAGAATGTAAATCACCTCTTTCCTACCTGTCTCCCTCTTATCAGACAGATCTAGACAAGTCTGAGGCTGGAATGCGCTCAAATAAGAAGTTGGTCATGTATATTTTCCTTGTCATTCTATATCCCAAAGCAAAAAGCTGTTCTGGGAGAACAAAACCAGTATATGTCCTGATAAAAGTAATTCAGCATCTGCCTCCTTTTAAAGGTGCTGTCCTTCCAGGTCAACTTCACCCTGCAAATCACAACTCTGAAAACCAAAGGATATGTAAAAAAACAAATAGGAATTCTGCCCTTTCCTCTGGCTTGAATTTGTCATTTCTATAATATCAGAACAAATCCTGTTTGGACAACATTTTAAAACTTACCAATAGTTTAAAGTTAATTTTATTTCATTTTATCAAAGGGAACTTAAAATTGTTTTATATGACTCCCATGAATACACTGAATATAAAAGACATTACAAAGCAGATAATATGATAAGATTTGACTCTGATGATGTATAATTGGTCCATGTGAATGTGTTCAGTTCAGTGCCACGCATCTGGTGTTATCTATATAAACACATAAAATTGAGCACTTTCAAATTGACCATTTAGATACAAATGCAATTGGTCTAAGAAAAGATCAGTGTGTATAACCCTAAATAATTCTACATTAAGTTTAAATGTCAGCTGCTTTGTGCCTGGGCCCTGGCTTGCCTTGGATTTTCTCACTCTTTATTACTGAGCGCCGAACTACACCAAAGGATCATTGCAAAACAAACACCAGGGTGCTCAGTAGTTTCAAGGACTCAGTCATAAGGGACCCCTGAGTAGGAGAAGCCCCACGTGGTCACCTACACCAACTCTGAAAGCATGCTCAATGGCCACATCCATTTGCTAACTGGTGTCTCTGCCCCAGGCTTATGTACCAGCTGGGGATCCACAAAGTTGCTAATGCCATCATTCTAGGTAACAAAGATGGTACCATTCAGTAAAGACCAAGTTATACAGGAAAATAATACCGGGAACCTGACATAATAAGCTCAAATTTCTAGTTTCTAAGCTACTAGAAACAAAATTTAGATATAAACTAAAAAAATTCTATAATCTATTCTTTTTGTTTGTTTGGGGTTTTTGTTGTTGTTTGTTTGTTTGTTTGAGACAAGGTCTTGCTTTGTACTTCAGGCTGATTCGAACTCAGCCTTGAACTCAGCAATCCTCCTGTCTCTACCTCCTGAGTGCTGAAATTACAGGCATGAGCCACCACGCCCAGCACTGTCGTATGTGATACTGATTCCTGGTGGGCATGAGTCACCATGCCAAGCATTGTTGTATGTGGTTACTGGGGATCAATGCTGGGACCTTTGGCTTGCAAGGCAGGCGCCAGAACCACTGAGTAAATACCTGGCCCTCTATAATCTATTCTTTCATTGTTTCTTATTTTGGTTTTGTTTTATTATCATCTTACATTTCAAATGTCATTCAATTCTAAGAAAAATCAGGAATAAGGATGAGCAAAAATAGCATAAAGAATGTGTATATTCTTTACAGAATGGGACATTGCCTATGTCTTCCTTCAAGATTCTTTGCTATGGCTTTGTAAAACCAGACACCGGAAGTCTGAGCTGTTTTGTTACACATCATAATTTAGGTTTGTGCTTCTCAAATTTGGTTATCCTCCATAATCACCCAGAAGTCTTCAGCTGCCTTGATAGGCAGCCCTCACTTCTTACCACTCAATTAGCATTTCTGAGATGAGCGCTAGACATCAATATTTTTTTTTTAAATCCTCTTTGTACTTCCAAGGTACATTTTTGAGAAGAGATACATACACATCAATACTTTTTAAAATTATGTGGGTACTTCGATGTAAACAAGGTGGAGGACAATAGCTGCACATGAAAAACAGTGAGAAAGTTAAATTAGAGGGCAAGGTGGGGCAGTGACCCTCGCACCCTGGAGCACAGCCCCACCCCTGGAGCACGATGAAGCCCAAAGCCTGGGCCTTGTCCTGCCACCATGAGCCTTGGACTCTGTGCTCTTCATTAGCTGGCTGGGTGACTCGGGTGTGCACAAAGCTGGGGCACAACCAGTTCCCAGCTGTGGTCACCTCCTCAGTTCCCCTTGTTCCTTTGCCACACTGGAAACTTCTGGAGCTGAGCTGCTCTGTGTAGACCCACCAGCCATGGTGCCTATTAAGCCACTAGACCTGAAGCTGTGCAGAGCTATAAATGCAAGGTAATGTGAATTTTGAAGGATTAATGCACACCAAAATGATCACATTTTGTATATACTGGATTTATTTCTTTTATTTTCTCATCTCCATTTTGAGTGTGTGATTACTAGAGGAATTTAAGTTACACACGTAGTTCACGTTTGTGAATTTTGGGAGCACAGTTTGTGTCTGTCTGTTCCCTACTATCTTATCAGCAGGTGACTCAATGATTTTGCATTAAAAAGCCACTCAATCAGTAGCTTTCCAAAGCAAGAATAAGCCAATGAGTCCATGAAAGAGCATGGATACTTTTCTCCAGATATAGGAGAAACTTTGGGAAATAGATGCTATTTTAGTTTGTGGTTCCACAAAAGCCTTCTCTGAGACCAGGACTCAAGTGTGAAATCTCAGGTTTGGAGGGGATCCCGGAACACCAGAGAACTGGAGATTGGAACTGGAAGTGGAAGATGAATCATAAAGGGCGTGTGATGAATCCACCGACCACCTCAGGCAGGGGGCCCGTAATCCTGTTGGGAACATTAGAAAACAGTGCAGAATGTGGCCTAGGAGCTATTTTCACCCACTTGTGGTGAGGAAACCCAGCCACTTAAGCACCATTTCCCATCAGTTGTTGGTTGAAAGCTGCTAGGAGGAAGCTGAAAGCTTCTAGGAAATTTGCTAAGAGCTGCTTCTGGGGTAAAGGAGCTGAGTGAAGTAGGTAGATGCCATTCCTGCATCAGCCACTGGTTGGAAGCTGTTAATGTGTTTCTGCCCTACTGTGTGATGCGAGAAAGCTTGTGGCCTAAGTGCTCAGACTGCCTGTGCAAAACGGCAGACCTGAGAGACCGGGGGTAAGCCACTCCTGAATATGCAGCTGGCGTGCTGATTATTTTAGCTGAAGCCACCTGAAAAAGAACAAATGCAGGCTTCCTTTGAACTCCTCTTACCTGTCTATCTAAAGATAGATCCTGCAAAGGAGTAAATGTTACAACCTACCCCGGAAGTTTCATCCACTACAGAAAATTAAGGCAGAACAGGACAAGGGTCCACACCTGATCCAACCATACTGTGCCAAAAATCACCCCTTCTTTAAGGGACTGTCCCTCTTTCCCATAAATTATTTACTCTTCCCTAAGGGGCCTACATCTCCTTGTCTCTGAAGAGTTATAAATCTTCCTAAATCTCACTTTGGTTTTGGACATCTTTTCTCTCCTCTGATATCCTTGTGCATAGGATGAATTTGTTTACTTTTCTCCTGCTCATCCATTGTTGTCAGTTTATTTCACAGATTCAGTTATTGAATCCTCAGAGGGAGTCTTTTCCATCCTACAAGGATTTCCTTAACATAAGCTTGTTAAAGATTAAGATTTCCCTAACATAAGCCTGTTAAGTCTGTCATCTAATGGCAATGCTGATATCACCCTCATGCAGCCCTGTGCAGCCTGTAAGACGGTCAGCACCTCATGGGATTGACTTCCATCTCCTTTTGTTCAGTTCTTCCTCTGCCTGTTCTAGCCCAGAGGCCCCACCTGTCTGTGAGGAGCAGGGTCTTGGCACTGAGCCCACTGTCACCTAATTAAAAGCTATCCAACTGGAGAGGGGGAGAGAGAGAGATTCATGGTAAAATCAAAGTCAGACAGGAAGATTCACTTCTGGGATTCCACTGCACAGTGGAATGGTCAGAGCCAGACATCATATCATACATTTCATAACAGCTAGAAGAAAGGATTTGGAATGTTTTCAACCACAAAGAAATGATAAGTATTTATGTTAATAATCCTGCTTTTGATCATTACACAGTGTGTACAGGTATTGGAATGTCACACTCTACTCTATAGATAGGTACAATTACTTTGTGCCAGTTAAAATAACACCTAGAAAGTGCTTCTCAGCAATGACAGTCCCACCCCTCTGTGATGGGACTGAGTTCAGGGACCTGCCTCTCACCTCTGCTGGTTAATGGTGAGTGGACTTGGTGAACAATTTCCTCTTCACTGGTTGCTCCATTACAATACAGACTCCTTAGAGGTGTGGTGACACATTTGGACTGTTCACAAGACATGCACATGGGCCTGGAATGGGATGTTTTAATAAGAACTCTCAAGTTTCAGAAATGTAACTTCACTCAAATGTTAAATCACTTCCCAGAAGCCAGACCATAGCAATTCCATTTGAGAAGGTTAATTCAATTTGGTTCTAATTTCAAACAGGTTAGAAGAGGCCCTGGAATAATTGCATAACAAGACTGAGGCAGGCTGAGGCAGAAGCAGTCAACAAACTGAAAATGAGAAGTGGCCATTCTAGAAGTTAATTCCAAGAGCTGCCATTGTTACAGTAATTTTAAATCTACTTGGTACCATAAAAGTATATCTTTTTTTACATGAACATCACTGCATGTGAAACGCTGGGAACTTGTGCTTGCAAGGCAGGCACCAGAACCACTGAGCTAAATCCCCAGTCTGATAAGGCATTTTATTTAAAAGGTGGGTTTCCAGTGGCCGCCTGCAGTGTCAGGGTCTGCTTTCACTGTTAGCACCTGTCATAGCTGGAATGTTATATTCAGGGGTTTCTCCTTTAGTATTTATTTCTCCTCTGGAATTCGGGCAGCCAGAAATTTAGCTCACTTAATTGTTAGTCAGCTTCGTCATACAGCTGAATATCTGCAGTAACCAACTAGACGTGCAGCCCTTGGTTGCAGAGAGTCCAGGCCACTCTCAGCTGGTCCTGCTGCCCTAGGGCTTGTGTAAGACAGTATGTTATGGGAAAAGTGAGTGGTGCAGAAGGCTACTCAGCTCATGATGGCCAGGAGGCAGAGAAAGACAGGAGGTCTGGGTCCCAGTGTCCCCCTGTCCTCTGTGACCTTTCTCCTGTTTAGCTTACTTCTTAAAGGTCTATTACTTCCTATTAGCCCACAGGCTGGTATATAAGCTGCCAACTTGGGTATTTTTGGATTTACTCAAACCACAGTGAAACATTCAGGTTTTAAATAATTAAATTGTATTATTTAAATGAATAAATAAAGCATATAATGGATAGGTATTGTTAACAATTGGTGTTCACTAGAGGAACAATTTAAAATTATACATATATAGATACAGATATAGATAGTTTTGATACAGAGATAGATGATAGATGGATAGATAGATAGATAGATAGATGATAGATAAATAAGGGTTTTAAAAAATTATTTATTTATTTTGAGACAGGGTCTCACTTTGTAGTTCAGGCTGGTCCTGAACTCAGGCTTGAACTCAGCAGTTCTCTTGCCTCCGCCTCCCTAGTGCTAGGATTACAGGTGTGAGCCCCCAGGGCTGGCACTGTTGGGGACTGAATTTGGGACCTGGTGCTTGCAAGGCAGGCACTGGAACCACTGAGCTAAATCCCTGGCCTGATAAGGGATTTAATTTATGAGGTGTGTTTCCAGTGGCTGCCTGCAGTGTCACAATATCTCTTCTCTCACATTTCCCAGCTATGAGCAACACCCAGTGTGTGAGTTTTAGGACTGTGGGTTTGTGGTGACAGTGTCCCCAAGAATTTCCTTGACCAAGTAACATTCCAAGTCCAGGAAAACAAACATAATAGGCCTTTCTTCTTTTCGATTCCTTTGTGCACTGTATTAAACGACCACCATTTTGGATGGATTCATCAAAACTGAACTGATTTATCTGATTCTAAACTAAAGCAAGTTTCAGCAATATCCCAACAGCTCCAAGTGTCTGTGACCTGAACCATCCATAAAAGATGCCCACAGTTCTTCAGGATTTCGTGGTGCTTTCATAGTCCCTTCTGGCTCAGTAAGAAAAATATAAAATTATAGCTGTGTGATGGGGGATACACTGAGAGGCTCCACTCTGTTGCGCCTTCTCGTTGCCCAGAGGAAGCACACAGGACCGTGTGAGCCACAGGCTGTACGCTGAGGAGCTGAATGGAGGGAAGAAAGCAAAGTGAAAGTGCTGAGGACATTAGGGTGTAGAAGTGGGTAAGTGTGGGGTTGGGGAGCAGTGAGGATGTGTCCTGGGGAGCATCTTGATTCCAGAGCTTGAAGGAGACAAACATGAAGGAGATACACAGTAGGAGGAGCGTGGCCGGAGTGGCAATATAAGTAATGTAATAGTTCATTCATGCAAGA
>PVIR01019895.1:0-30751 GCA_004026965.1 Petromus typicus
AAGTTAATTCATTATACATAATTTGTCTTTGCCTTTTCAATTATGCTTAGCATGTTTGTGACTGATTTAAGAAATATTTAGCCATGGAATGAATACATTCTTCTATGTTCATACCAAAAATCTATTTTTAGATCATTAATACATAGATATGTGATCAAAATTTATATATTTGAATATACTTGATAGAAGGGATCAGGATACATATTTGTTTTTGTAGTTGTCCAACTTACCCATTATCATTTACTGGAAGGATCATTCTTGTTTCTAACTAAGCAGTTATACGTGTGATAGCTGAAGTGTTAAATTTGAGTCTACATAGCTATATTATTCAATTCTTACTGAGCTATACGTACTATACTGTTACAATAACTATATCTGACACACACATATACACATTATTTCAAGTTTTAATTGGGAGTGTATTAAATATATGATTTGTGATGAACTATAACAATTCCAGTATTGAATTTATGGATCTATGAATATGATATAGATGTCCATTTATTTTGGTCTTACATATTTCAGTTGGTGTCTGAAGAGTAGACCCATTTTGTAAATTTGTCTTCAAATGCATTCATGTGTTTGATGTTTTTGATATTATCATAAATGATATAATAATGAATTTTTTTCTAATTTGTGGTGAACTTACAAAAAATACAATTGGTTTTACACTTCCTTTTTATACAGTATTCTTGTTAAGTACATTCACGAACATAATACTTTGTATTACATTTTATTTTTATATGTTCACTTTAACTATACATCTTAAAAATTATTTTCCAATTACTGAGTTTTTATTCTTTTCATTGTCTAGGAATTTAAATATAATTTTCAATAAAAATGGTGTTAGTATAAATTTGGTTCATTATTGATTTTAGAAAGAAAATTAATAGTTCACCTTTAAATTATAGAGTTCCTAAAGTTTAGACTCACAGTGTAAGTAAGTCCTGTTTGTAGTTCATGAAGAGTTTTCATCATAAATGGGTTTGAAGTTTTTCAAATGATTTTGCTGAAACTACTTTGTCAGAATTTTGTTCTCTCATTTCCATCAGGTTGGAGAGCTAGATTAATTGATCTTCAAATGTTATATAATCTTGCATTCTTGAAATAAACCTGAATTAAACAGTATGTAGTATGCTTTATTATTTATGGTTAGATTTAACTTATTGTTCTTTTTTTACTGAAATCTTTTTTGGTACATTACATATACACATCATGATTGCATTCAACAATGAGAATTTGTACCAGTATATGACACAAGTTAATTCTCATTTTTTTCCCATAGCCCTACTCACCCTACCACCCCCAACCCCTATATACAGAAACTTTGTTTCCTTTCTTTTTGTTATAATATCATTATTTTGCCCACTTCTCTCCATTACGCTTTAAGGGTTTTCTATTTCACAATATATAACATACATTCTAGAACTCATTTACATCTTTATTTTCTCATACCAGAGAAAAGATATGATATTTACACATATGTGACCCATTCATTTCAATTATGAGGATGTCCTCAAGGTATGTCCATTTAAGTATAAATGATTCAAACTTTTCATTTTTTATGGCAGACTAATACTCTATTCTGTAGAAGAATCACAGATTTTTTATCTAGTCTCCAGTTGATGGACATTTGGGTTGTTTCCAAGATGTAGCAATCACAAACTGAGCTGCTATAAACATGCGTGCACATATGTCACTGTGATATGAGTCTTTTATTTCTTGTGTGTATATACCTAGCAGGGTGATGGCCAGGTCAAATATGACCTCCAATCCTAGCTTTTTGAGGAATCTCCAAACTGATCTCCACAGGGGTTGTACGAGTCTACAGTCCCACCAACAGTGGAGAAGGGTTCCTTCTCCACAGCCCTTGCCAGGATTTGTTGCTGGCTAAATCTGAAATGGTAGCCATTCTTTGTGGAGTGAGATGAAATCTCAATGTTGTTTTCATCTGCATCTCTCGAATGACTAATGATGTTGAGCATTTCTTCATATACTTCTTAGCTGCTCTTACTTCTTCCTCTGAAAAATATCTGTTCATTTCAGATGCCCATTTTTGAATTGGGTCTTTAAATTTGGGTTGGCTGATATTTTGAAGCTCTTTATATATTCTAGATAGTAGCCTTTTGTCTGAGGAACAGCTGGTAAAGATTTTTTCCCACATTGTTGGTTGCCTTTTTGCTCTGTTGGTGGTTTCCTTTGCTGTGAAGAAGCTTTTTAAAAGAATGAGTTCCCATTTATTGATTTCTTCTGCCAATTCCTGTGCTATAGAGGTTTTGTTCAAGAAGTCTTTCCCTAAGCCAATGTCTTTGAGAGTTTTACCTAACCTGTTTTGCAGTAGGTTTAGAGTGTCTGTTTTAATATTTAAGTCTCTTATCCACTTTGATTTTAGCATGGTACATGGTGAAAGAGTTGGATCTAGTTTTAGTCTTTGGCAAGTTAAAGCCCAGTTTCTCCAGCACCATTTGTTAAAGAGGCTATCTTTCCTCCATTGAGGATTTTTGGCTCCCTTGTCAAAGATGAGGTGGCTAGGTGTGTCTGGAGTAATTTCTGGATCTTCTGGTCTACTCCATTGATCCTCAGGTCCATTACTTTGCCAGTACCATACTGTTTTTATCACAGTGGCTTTATAGTATGGTTTCGGGTTCAGAGTTGTAATGCCACCCACCATGTCCCTGTTGCTTAGAATTGCTTTTGCTATTCTAGGTCTTTTGTGGTTCCAGATGAAAGTTTGGATGTTTTTCTCTAGATCTGTGAAATATGCTGTTGGGACTTCAATCGGGGTGGCGTTGAATCTATATAGTAGTTTTGGGAGTATAGCCATTTTGATGATATTGGTTCTTCCTACCCAGTAGCAAGGTATGTCTTTCCATTTTTTGATATCATCTTCTATCTCCTTTTTCAGAGTGCTATAGTTTTCAGAGGAGAGGTCTTTCACCTCCGTTGTTAGATTGATTCCTAGGTATTTTATTTTTTTGGGTGCTATTGTGAAAAGTACTGACTCCTCAATTTCTAACTCAGTGGGTTGACTGTTTCTGTAAACAAAGGCTATTGATTTTTGAACGTTGACCTTGTAACCAACTACATGGCTAAAATTGGCGATTAGGTCCAGCAGTTTTTTATTGAGGTTTTAGGATCATGTAAATAGAATATTATGTCATCAGCAAATGATGACAATTTAACTTCTTCTTTTCCAATCTTTATTCCTTTCTCTTGCCTAATTGCTATGGCTAATATTTCCCTAACTATATTGAACAGAAGTGGTGAGAGAGGACATTCTTGTCTTCTTCCTTATCTTAGTGTGAAAGGTTTCAATTTTTGGCCATTTAGTATGATACTGGCTGATGGTTTCTCATACATGGCTTTTATGAGTTTGAGGTACAGACCATCTATTCCAATCTTCTGAAGAGTTTTGAACATAAATGGGTGTTGTATTTTGTCAAATGCTTTTTCTGCATCAATTGAGATGACCATATGATTTTTGTCCTTAAACCTGTTAATCTGGTGTATAACATTTATTGATTTACGTATGTTGAACCATCCTTGCATCCCTGGGATGAATCCAACTTGGTCAGGGTGTGTAATCTTTTTGATAATTATCTGTATTTTGTTTTCCAGTATCTTATTGAGGATTGTTGTATCGATGTTCAATAGAGATATTGGCCTGTAGTTCTCTTTTTTAATTGGTTCTTTTTCTGCTTTTGGAATCAGGGTAATGGTTTCTTCCAGGAATGAGTTTGTGAGTACTGCTTCCCTCTCAATTTCACTGAAGAGTTTCAGAAGCAGTGGCACTAACTCTTCTTTAAAAGTTTTATAGAATTCATCAGTAAAACCGTCAGGTCCTGGGCTTTTCTTTGTTGGCAAGTTTTTAATTACATTTTCAATTTCACAGATTGTTATTGGGGCATTTAACATCTCCATATCTTCTTTATTCAGATTTGGGAGTTTATATGTGTCTAGAAATCTATCCATTTCTTCTACATTTTCCATTTTATTGAAGTATAAATTTTCAAAGTAGGTGTTTATTATCCTCTGGACATTCTCTGGGTCGGTAGTTAATTTCTCCGCTCTCATTTCTAATAGCGTAGATATGAACCTTTTCCTTCCTTTTTTTAATGAGGTTGGCTAAGGGCCTATCAATTTTGTTTATTCTCTCAATGAACCAACTTTTGGATTCATTGATTTTTTGAACCGTTCTCTTGGTTTCTATTGCATTAATTTCTGCCCTGATCCTTATAATTTCTTGCCTATTGTGAGCTTTGGGTTTGTTTTCTTCCTGTCTTTCTAGCCACTTGAGGTTCTTCATTAAATTGTTTATTTGAGCTTGCTCCATTTTCTGGATGTAGGCTTTCACTGCTATGAATTTTCCTCATAGAACTGCTTTCATTGTGCCCCATAAATTTCTATATGTTGTTTTGGGGTTATCGTTTAGTTGTAAGAACTGCTCAGTTTCTTCTCTGATTTCTTCTGTGACCCCTCAGTTGGTGAGTAGAGTTCAGTTTCCATGTGTTTGTGAAAATCCTGGGCTTTCCTTTGCTATTCAGCTCCAATTTCAGGGCACTATGGTCTGACAGTATACAAGGGATAACTTCAATCCTTTTATATTTGCTTAAACCTGTTCTATGAATGAGCACATGGTCTATTTTGGAGAATGATCCATGAGCAGCTGAAAAGAATGTAAATTCTGACTTTGTGGGTGAAATACTCTGTAGGTATCTATTAAGTCCATTTGCTGAAGAGTCTGGTTGAGCTCAAGGATTTCCTTAGTGACTTTTTATCCAGTCGATTAGTCTATTTGTGACAGTGGGGTATTGAGGCCCTCTACTATTATTGTATTGGAGTTTATCTGGTTTTTCAAGTCCATTAATATTTGTTTTATATAGTTCGGCGCATTACAATTTGGAGCATAGATATTTAAGTTTGTAATTTCTATCTCTTGGATTTTTCCCTGAACTAAAAGATAGTGTCCATCTTTATCTCTCTTTATCAGTTCTGGCTCGAAGTGTATTCTGTCTGCAAATAAATTTGCCACTCCTGCTTTCTTGCTGTTTCCTGTCACAGGGAGTATTGTTTTCCATCCCTTTACTTTTAGTCCATGGGTTTCTTTCTGAATTAGGTGTGTTTCTTGTATGCAACGGATTGTAGGATCTTGTTTTTTCATCCACTCTGCCAGTCTGTATCTCTTAATTGGCTCATTGAGTCCATGGACATTAATGGTTATGACTGATATAGGCAAATTTAGTGATGCCATATTTTCCTGTTCTTGGCTCTGTTATTCTACTTTAGCCCTTTCCCCATCAGTTTCTTGTTTGGTCCCATGGGTTGACTCGGTTAGGTCTCATGGATTTGTAACTTTCCTTATTTTTCTCCAAGATATTTTTTAGAATATTTTGGAGCACAGGTTTCCTATTTGTGATGTTTTTCAGGTGTTGTTTGTCATGGAAGTATCTTATTTCCCCATCAATTTTGAAGGATAGTTTTGCAGGATACATTAGTTTGCATTGGAAGTTGTTTTCCTTTAGGGCTTGGAAGACTTCACTCTAGGCTCATTTTTTTTTTTTTTTTTTTTTTTTTTTTTTTTTTTTTTTTTTTTTTTAGACAGGGTCTCGCCTTTGTGGTTCAGGCTGGCCCTGAGCTCAGCCTCAAACTCACATCACAATCCTCCTGCCTCTGCCTCCTGGTGCTAGGATTACAGGCGTGAGCCACCACGCCCGGCACTGTGGTATGTGGTACTGGTTGCTGCTGGGTGTGGGGTCTCCACACCCAGTATTGTTATGTGGTTACCGGAGAATCGAACCCGGGCCCTTGCGCTTCCAATACAGGCGCCGGAACCACTGAGCTAACTCCCCAGCCCTCTAGGCTCTTCTTGCATTGGGTGTTTGAGTTGAGAAGTCTGCTGTGATCCTGACGGGCTTTCCTTTGAATGTAACTGTTTTCTTTTCTCTGGCTGCTTTCAGTATTTCATTCTTTTTTGGATATCTGGGACTTTTATGATTATATGCCTAGGTGTAGGTTATTTTCATGTCACGGGCATGTGACATTCTGTATGTTTCATATATTTGTATGTCCAATTCTTTTCCTTTTTCTGTGAAATTTTCTGCCATTATCTGTGTGAATAGCTTTTTGATGTCTTTAGCATTGTCTCCTGCTTCCTCAGTGACTCCAGTCAATCTTATGTTATTCTTCTTTGAATCGTCTAAGAGCAGTTGGATTGACTTTTCTTTATCGCTTGCTTTTTTCCATAGATTATGCCTTTCCAGTTCATTGGTTGAGATCCTGTCTTCTAGGTCTGAAATTCGGTCTTCTGCCAAATTTATTCTATTGCGCAAACTTTCACTTTCTTTCTTAATTTCCTGGGCTTCTGCTTGTAGGTGTTTAATAGGTTCCATTGCTTTTACTATCTTGGATTCTATCACCTCCATGATTTCCTCTTTAGCTTTATTAATCATCATGTTGACAGTGGCCAGTATCACTGCTTTCATCTCAGAGATCAGTTCTGATTTCCATTTTACTAGATTTGCTTTGGTTACCATTTCCGAGGACCCTAGAGACTGGCTTTCAGACTTCACTATGTCCCTCCCCCCTGTGTTACCTTGAGGTGAGGATCTTTGTATCTGAGACTTTGAGTGTTTCTTCATCTCTGAGTTTTTGTCATTGCTGTTGTTTTTGGCTTTGTACCTGCCCTGTTTTCTGGCGATGTTTGTTGCAAGTCTCTTTCCTCCTGATAGTTAGGAACCTTAAAATACCAGTGTTTCATGGGTTATTCTTTACAGTCTGTATTGGGACCCAACGAAAAAACCCTAGTTCTGGCACACCATGAGGCACTCAATCAATACAGTCAGAACACCTTCTCCCATCTGTTTTAGAGGCAGGAAGGCTCTGACTCTGGTACTGCTGTAATGGCTCTGTCCCAAAGGGCCCGCCTGCTCACCAATGCAGAGTCTCTGGGCTCACTTGTGCAGTCTGCCTGGAGGCCAGTAGGCTGTAGGCCCTGTGCAGCTGCAATGGTACTGGCTGATGTTCCAACAGGCCCACCTGCTTACCAATACAAAGTCACTGGATGTAGTTCTGCTGTTGACATGGAGAAAGTCAGACTCTGACCTGCTAAACTCAGTCCTTGGGTGCTCTTCCGGCATGGGCCTGAAGGCCAGTAAGCTCCAACCCTGCTGCCGATTCAATGGCACAGTCACCGATTCCAAAGCTGCCCGCTGCTAAACTCAGTCCCTAAGCAGTCTTCTGGCATGGGCCTGGAGGCCAGTAAGTTGCCACCCTGGTGCAGATTCAGTGGCACAGTCACCGGTTCCAAAGCTGCCTGGGCTAAACTCAGTCCCTAGGTGGTCTTCTGGTGTGGGCCTGGGAGGCCAGTAAGTTCCAACCCGGCATAGATTCAATGGCACAGTTGCTGGTTCCAAAGCCGCCCACTGCTAAACTCTGTCCCTGTGTGCTCTTCTGGCATGGCTCTGGAGGCCAGTAAGCTCCAACCCTGTCACAGATTCAATCTAATTCTTTCCAGTTTTATTTACCAGAGAATGACTTTTAAAAATTATTTATTTACTTTTTTTAGACAAGGTGTTGCTTTTTGTAGTTCTGGCTGGCTCTGAGCTCACCAAGAAGTCCAGGCAAGCCTTGAACTCACAGCAGTCCTTTGCCTCTGCCTCCTGAGTTCTGAGATTACAGTTGTGAACCACCATGCTTGCCACTGTGGTATGTGGTTATTGGGGATTGAACTCAGGACCTTGTTCTTGCAAGGCAGAAGCCAGAACTACTGCACAAAATGCCCAGCCCAGAATGACTTCTTTTTTTTTTCGTTTTCATTTACGATTCCCTACTTCTTTGTGATTTCAATGTTTCGGATGAGAAATTGGCTGATAATCTTTATGGGTTATGTCCCCTTTCTTTGTTGTTTTTGAAGAGTATGACTTTCTGCTATTGTTTGGCTTATAAGCATTTTTACTATAACTTTTAAGGAGATTTTTCTGCAATTTTACTACTACCAGACTTGAATGTGAAAGTTCATCTTTTTAATATAACGAGATATTTTGGGTCATTATTTCTTGAACTATTTTGGTCATTGCTTTTTACCAGTATACTTTCTCCCATCTTTATTCTTTAGATTTTATATTATCTAATTAATATCATCAGCTTTTCAAATTCTTTTTCTTGGCAGCTCTCATACAAGTGTGGTCCATTAATAAAATTTTCATTTTGGTTGTATTCTTTGCCATGCCATTAATTTCCATATTTGAAAAATTCAGTTTTATTTTTTCAATTGCTGTTCTGTATCTGATGAAACATTATAACCATACCTTGCTTAATTTTTTATCATTCTATTTTCCAGTTTTTTAAACAAATTTACAGTTGTTTATTGGTTATTTTGTCAGCTGAGTTCACTGTTGGAGCCACTTCTCAAGCAGTTTCTATTGTCTGAATTTCCCCTGTGTGTGTTCAGTGTTTGATATTTCTTTGCATGTATTATATTACTGGTTGAAAAGTGTCTACTTTAGACAATATATTGGAGCATCTTTGTGCACTGAGTGCCCCTCATCCGCAGAAATTGTTCCTGTTATCTTACCTGTTACTGGTTAATTTGTTTATTATTTCATGATTTGCCTGGGTTATTTCTGCTGAACTATTTTCTCCATACTGTGCACTTACTGATATTTTTGATTAGTTTTTTGCCTTCTTGATTCTAACTCATAATCTGTGTTTTATTTTTTTATGTAGAGGTGGTTCCTGAGATGTGGGAGGTAAGTTACTTACTTACCAAAATACTTACTTAGGTAAGTTACCTACTTACCAAAGGTTCTGCTTAAGTTTCTTTAGCTAATATGACCTTTATCTCTTAGTATTAGATGAATATGTGGTTTCAAATCTGCTAGGATGTTTCAGAGAGCTGAAATTTTTTTGCCCACATTCTCACAAGTCTGGTTTGGAAGCTTACTCTAACTGCTTCCAGAAAACATAATATCAAGCATGAACACAGTCATAGAGCTCTGAGGATATGAACAATTTTGTTCTTAGGCCTACTTCCTCTTTGCTGGCACTTGGTCAGAGGTTGCCTTTAAAATCGTTTGTTCTGCGTGCAGCATGGGAAACACTCTCCGATATGCGCTGCTCTGGTTGAACCACTGTGGAAACAGCCTCTTGCGAGCGCTCACCTTCCTGACCTAAGACTGGCAGAGATCCCAAGAATAAACTTCCTTGTGTTCTCTATTATATGGACATCTGCTCAGTTGTTTGTATGTAGCTTGGATCTTCTCGCCTCCTAATTGTGTTCTATCAATATTTCCACTATTTTCAATGTTACACTTAGAGTGAAGGCTTTTTGTTCTTGAGATCTGTCTTTTGCTCCTGAGCATAGCCACTTCTGTGCTACACAGTAGCTATATGAGGACAACAGCTTTTCCTGGAACAAGTTCTCTCTCTCTCTCTATGTAGTTGTGAGTGTGGGTGGAAGCCATTGATATTTTCAATTTTCTTCTATGAGCATGGAATTTCCATTTAGAATATATAGTGCAACTGAAACAGAAGGGCCCTCAGTGTGCTCAGTCTGTAGTGCATTGCACAGAGTTCACTCTGGGTGCAGACTGGCTGTGGGAAGGAGATGCTCTAAGTCTTCTCAGCCAGGACTGCACGGAACAGGCTTCTGTTCCTTGGGTCTGGAGGAGCCCAGAAATCTTGGCTTGCTATCTCTCCCTAGACAGATCTGTAGCCACAGGCTTTATATTTCTTCCTCTGCTGGTCACTTCCTTTGCCATTCATTCTTTTCTTCATTTTGAGCTGTCCATCTGGGATCCTCTCTCCTGCCTATGTGCATCTTGTTGAATTCTCTTCAGTGAGATCTGTTGATGGGTTGTGAAGTCTCTGAGATTTTCTTCACTCAAAGGATATTTCTACTGGGTATAGAAGATAGAATGAGAATTACCTTCTATTTTTCTTTTGAAAATATTCTTCTTTATATATGGCTTTCATTGGCTCTGCATTTGCTTCTCTTTTCTTTCTGGTGACTTCTGCATTTCTTTTTGTCTTTATGTATAACGTACACAGTTTTTGTTATTTAATTTTGTTTACTATGGGTTTGACTTATTTGGTATCTTCAATATATTTTTTTGTTACTTATTTACTTGCACTTCATTGGATTTTGTAAAGTTTGTGGCTCCGTAAAACTAGGCTCCAAATCATTCAAAATATATCTTACTCTTGGTCTTTGATTGGACCTTCCCATACAAATATCTTACAGTATTTTGGATAATTTTATATCTATTTTGCAATTTACTTCCTCAGTTGTGGTTAATCTTACATTTAACCCTTTACTTTGATTTTTTAGTTCAATATTTCTAATAGTTCAATATTTCACTTCAATATTTCTAAAATTCCAATAGTTTCATTTATATTCATAACAACTGCATTACTTTTTACATACATGTATTTTCAGGCTTCTATATTTATTTAACCCTGTTAAACATAGGCCTCTGTCTCTATCTTTTATGTTTTGTCTCTGTATCTCTGTCACTTTGTCTGTATCTTTTCTTCTTCCATGTGCATTTTCTTAATTTTTCACTTACCACTATTGTTCTGCCAATTCACCAATGTATGCTGATAGTTGATCTTTCCTTTTGTAAAAGTTGGTGTGGGAATCATTGTATGTCTTTATACGTGTCTGGAAAATTCTCAGCTGTCATCTCTTCACATATTCTGTCTATACATCATTCTAGGATGGAGGAGAGACACGTAAGCCTTTCCTATTTTACCCTGACTGGCTTTTATCTCATTCATACATTTATCTGTATTTGTTTTTCTGTCTTCACTATGATCATTTACCCACATTTATCTTAGTTTATCTTTCTATTTTTTCCCTCAATTGATTCCTTTTGGTTTAAGATGATATGATATATTTTTTATATGAGTGAAATATCAGGATAAGTTATTTTAGCTAAACATCTATTGTAAATATAAAAGTCACACTGTTGTTTTTAAGTTGAAGAATGCTGTATCTTAGTTGCACTCTTTATTTTAGTTTACTTTTAGCATTTAAAAAAATTCCACTTTTTATAACCTGATTATAACACTTCCACACGTTACATTATCTGGGTTATTAGACACAAAATTAATGTGGGAGCTTCATGAGTTCATTTCTTGCCCTTGGAAAGAGAACACGAGTTCTTCTCTTCATTTTTCCTGGAGAGTTAGGACATTCTTTAGCTACAGGCTTAACTTTGCGTTTGTTTGTTATTGGTGCCTGTGGCTGGTTGTTTGATTTTGACCTTTTTGTTTTCTTCCTCTTAAATATTCTTCTTACTTGTTTGCACATATAAGATTTTAAGTTAAAAGTCTTTGTATTATCATTTACCTAGCACCTATTGTTATTGTTAGAGGAAGTTTCTTCAGAATTTCCAATGTGTATTTATTAATGAAAAGATCAGCTTTGCTCCCTTTGTTCAAAATGGCTGACTGCCTCCATCTTACCATTTTGTTACTTAATTTAACAATATTTGCTAAATTTTTACTTTCTTTAATTTTATGGACACTTCTAAACTTACCTTGTTGAGTTATAAGTGAAGGAAACAAAGCATCATTGGCATAAAACCAATGCTTGTACCAAATTCCCTGAGTCATAGATGGAATAAAGATGACACTAATGAACTTATGGTAAAATTCTCCTATTTTCATACTTGTTATTCATGCTAAAGCAAGAAACATCTAATCAAAAGTAGTGACATTTTCATAATTAGAGAGTATCATGCATTTTATGAAGTCAGAGGAGTATAAAGTTCATCCTGACCCTCAGTGTTCTGCCTTGGGTTTCAATTTCTCTTATTTATAAAATAAATATTGAGAACTATTTTGATTAACATAAATAAAACCTGCTCTAATACATTTAATAATACAGAACATCTAGCCAGAGTATAGATGGCTGTTGATGACCTTTTTGTATTGACACAAAGTGAAACTTTTACTGAAATAGCAATGGTATCTCATGCAGTTTAAGAGTGGGAAACAGTGTGGGTGGATTTTTATGAAAAGGAAGCTTGATGTGTTAAGTTAATCACTCTTAATGAGGTGTGGTCACGTGCCTGAAGGTCAGGAAACACTTAGGAGCTGATCCATGAGGGGCTATGGGTACAAGTGGCATGGGGAGGGTAACTTAACTGATTACACAGCATCTCCACAGTCTAGGAAAACAGATCCTTTCATGCATAAGACTCTTTGGGAAGGAAGTTCAGATAGAAATAGGATGAGGATGGCTTTCTTCAAGTGTGATGTTCAGTAATGTGACTGGGCTAGGTTTATGTCAGAAAAATCATCTAGCTATTTGCCAGCTGTTAATTTCTTCTCTCAAGTCCTTTGGAACATAGCCCTGAGGAGGAGTCACTGAGAATATTTCAGGACATAAAGGTAGTGGTCATATTCTTCAAATGAAAGTTGCCCAAAGGAAAAAAAATACCAAGAACACGGAAGTACCTTGGAGAGTGAATGTGTAGTGTGTATTGACAAAGATCCTTTACTTGCCCAAAGTTCAGTGAGTCTCTAGAGCCTTCTAGATCCAAATGTACACTTCCTTATGAAGTCTAATTTTAGCAATGTACTCTGTTAAGTCAATTTAGCAAAAGCACTTCTCTCAAACCCGTTGTATTTGATCATTCTCGAAGTGTGGTCAGTTACCTCACCTTCTACTATCTGGGCCTGTCTTCAGCAAATATTTGTTATTAATTCAGCCAGATCCCTGACTCTTGATATTTCCCATCCACTCTCACCCACTCTATTCCTTGGCTATGAATCCCCACTTCCCTGTACTGATTCCTACTTGAACCCCATTTCTCTCTACTGCAAAATCCCAGGGTTGTTCTTTCCCATCCCTATTGTAACTGTCCTGCATGAAGTCTGTCCTTCTATGTTTTAACATCATTGAGTCATCTTTGTCTTTAATAACATGTGTGAGGGAAGGAATTAAAGATGCTTCAGTGGATGATCAGAGAGAACCATGACAATGATTATCACAAAAGGCATAGTAGTGACTGTTCCTCAGAGAAAGGGAGTAGAAAGAATTAGAGACCAGAAGGATAGAACTATTACAGTAGTACAGTGTTGTAATTCTTATCTTTTGTAGACTTATGAAGATATTCACTTAGATTTTTATTCAATATGATCTATCCAGACTTCTTTATTACCTAATATTTCTCAATTTAAAAGTGAATAGTGATTAAGATGTTAAAATTCTAAAATATGTAACAGCTCTCCTTATTGCATGGAAGAACATCTACACTTTTATGGTGTATGTCATATATTTTAGGGAGTTTTTAGTTATTCTTATTGTGATCATATTCCCCAGAATGATTTGTGAAGTTTCTGCTCCTTGGTTGGTTCATCTTTACAATATGTATTTAGGCTGGTTCCTGTTGCCATCAGGGGAGCCTGGCCAGCATGATCTGGAAAGGATTTATTATTTGAGGTGGGAAATAACTAGATTTGCTAAGTAGCTTCTTAGGGAAATGTATGAAGACTGTCCTTTTAATTCTTGCTTTGCACTCGAGTCTTTTTATTTTTCTCATTTACTTCAAGGATAGGACTGGGTTTTGACTGAGGACTCTGGTCTTTTTCTTGACTTTTCTTCTTACATGTAGTGGATTCTGCTCATTTTGTTTTTTATTATTCTCATGGCTTTGCCTCTCTTGCCCTCTACACTTTGCTGTAAGATGCCATCTACTTTTGTGTCCTGAAGGAATTTCATCTTGAAATTAACAGCCACCTTTTCTTTTCCCCAACATATTCTGTCACTACACAAATAGTCTGGGCTTGTTTCTGCCTCAAGAAAAAAAATGAAAACAAAAATCCTTTCTTCACTTTTGGACAACCCCACAACTTCTAGCATCCATCTCACTTCTCTCCCTCACTTTACATAAAAAAAAAACAAAAAAACAAAAACAAAACAAAACAAAACAAAAAAACCTTTCAAGACTAGCCTCTGTTTATTTTCACCTCTGTTTAAACTGCTTTAATTCAACACACCCTAGTAAAAATATTCTCACTCTACTGCATGTAAACTATTTTTATAAACATCAGAAGAGATGTTTCTTTTCCCCACTCCAATCATAAATTCTCTCTTCCTCGCATTCACTTTCACACAGCCTTTTACACAAAGCCATCCTGTCCATCAAGCGCTCTCTCCATCAGAGTTGGGGACAGTCACTCCCAGACTCCTCTCTTCCCTGGCTGTCCTTGGATGTCCTGGTGCTTTCACTAAATCCTCTTTGCTTTTCTTCTAAATGCTGGAGTCTCTTCAGGTCACCTCATGGCCTATAGCTCTTTACTTTCATTTTCACTGTCACTTGGCAACTCAACTCTAAATACTGTATGCTGATGGCTCTAAGAATAATACTCTGTCCCTAACACTAATAAATTATGAATTGAAAATTCACTTGCCTACTTGACATTTCTACTTACTGTCAAAGAGACACATTAAAGTAACCTAAAAAAAAAATTCCCACAATTTTCATTTTTTTCTTCTAAATATGCTTCTTACTCTATGGTTTTCCAATCAATAAATACTACTTATTCAAAGGCCCAGGTCAAAATCAATCCTCTGAAAAGCTAATCAACCAGCCAGTGCTGACATACTCTATTGTGGAGCCAGACTTTGCTAGCCCTTCCACTGCTGTATCCACAGGCTTCCAGTGGCTTTTTCACCTGCTGCTGCCTCTCATGTGGTTGTCATCAGGCTGCCCCTGTGTCACCTGCTCTATCTGACCCTGGTCTTCTCCCCCGCAGATTGTTCTCTGCATGGCAGACATAGGCCCTTTGACAAATGAGCATCACATGAAGGTTTTTTTTGTGCAAAGTTTTCTAATGATTTTTCATTAGATCTGACATCAAAACTCCTGATAATAGCCTAAAAGAAGCTGTGAGACTTGTCCCTCACCTATATCTTTTACAGCCCACCCTTCTTCATTACATTCCCACCACAATATATTTCTGTTTTTACATGAATATGCCAACTCTATTTCTATTTCATGGCCTTGTCTATGTTATATTCTACTCCATGTTCTGAATGCAAAACTTCTTTTCTTTCAACAGTCTCTGCAGATTCTTCCCCTAACCCTGTGTAGGACACAACATATCCTAATTCATATCCTCCTGCTGTTTGCTTCTTGCATTGTAATATTCATAGCAAATATCATTGTCTTGAATTAGACATTAATTATATTGATATTAAATATCATCATATTTAATTAGACATTAAATATCATTGTCTTGAATTAGACATTAACTAGACATAATAGATCATTGTAGTTTAGAACATACACTCACAGAGCATTATAAATAATCAAAATTAAAATATTGTAATTTGTCTCATAGGGGCACTACTCCAAAGTGATCATTCATACATCCAAGGTCATGAGATCCAGAGCCATGTCACTCTGGGAAAGTCTGTTTCATCACCCCTAATGTTATTTAGACAGAAGTGGCTACAGCATTCACCTCTTTTCTGACTTTATTTTCAAACAGTGAAAAAAGAGAAATGAAATTAGATGGTATTAATATTTCCCAGGATAAATATTTTCCAACCCAGTGAAGGAGTTCTTCATTTTTAATTTATGTTTAAGAGCTATAAACACTTCCCTCCTTTTTAAAAAATTTTTAAAATCTTTATTGGTACATTAAATATACACATCATGATTGCACTCCATAATGGGGATTTGTACCAGTATAAGACACAACTTAATTCTCATTTTTTCCCATAGCCCTACCCACCCTACTATGCCCCTCATATACACTTCCCTCTTTTTAACTTCTTGGAAATGTCTAAAGCAAAGTTGCTTTGAAAAGTTGACAAACTATCCTCATCAGTCATTCTCAGGTTTGCTTTTGAAGATAAATTTCTTAAGAATAAAGATCAGAATATGTTCCCTGAAGGTATTGGAAACCATCACCCATTTCTAGCCACGGATAAACAAACTGCTTACACAAAAGAGCACAGATGTTAAAATATACCCTGAAAAATGTGCCTAGAAATTCCAAGAAACCAAAAATGTGAACCTTTGTCTCTGTTATTAAGCCAAACACTTTGTTCACTATTTTTTTTAAGAATTAAAATTAAATTAAACTCAACTAAAATTACTTTGGATTTTTGTTCTTTTTGATGCAATAATAAGGAAATACAAGCATTTTCAAGATAACCTGAGAAGTTCAAAGGCCATAAACAAGACCTTTAAGCAAGGACTACCATCTGAGGCAAAAAGCCCTCTCACCTCCATGCTCCAACCACAGTTCAGTGAAGTCATTGTTTTCAGATAGAACATGTGAATATTTTGCTCTGTTCAGGTCTGCAGAGTTTATTTAAATGCAAAAGAATAAAATGAATGTAGCTTGAAAGAAAGAGATATGTTTTTGTTAATGGCAGTATCTTTAATTTTACCTTGAGTTTTGTAGGGAACTCACTCTTATTACTGATCTGTATCTGTTTTATTGTAAAGTAAGCAATTTAAAATGGACTCTGTAGCAATGACTTTTGAAAAATGAATATTTGTAATTGTATTTCTGGAGAGAATCCTCAAGATGTACAAAATAAGTGGTTTATTTCCCTTCAAAAACTGGAAACAAAATCCTATTAATTTTTTTCCTATAGCATACAGTTAACAACTAGTACCAAACAATTGTTTGAAAAATATAAAACTCAATTTAAAAATAGATAATATTGCTTACAGATATTATGATGTTTCTGGCTCATAGCCATTAAATAACATTTTATGAATGGATGAACGAGAGAATAAAAATGTAAATGAATCATGTGACAGATGAGAACACTGTGAAATAAAAATGTAAATATTTATTTTAAAAATCAGGGATAATTCAATACTTACTTTACTTTTGTTTCAAATTCTACCATGAATTTATGTCAAAGTATCAGTTAAAACATATGTCTTGTTTAACACTTAAATATCTCCTTTAGAAAACTAAATGCACTCATATAACTATTGGTTTAAATACTTTTCTAGAGTGCATCATGGATATGTTTAGAAAATACAGAGATGGAAGACCCATTCCTGCATGTAATGATCTCATTGTCTAAGAACAGAAAAGAGAAAACAAGTAAACATAAAATCACAAGAAAGAAGCCAGGCACAAGGGCAACATCTGTGTTTCCAACACTCTTGACAGCTGAGGCAAGAGGATTGCGAGTAAAGTCCAGCCCAAGTGATTTAATGACTTAATGAGACCTTGTCTCAAAGTAAAATATAAGGAAAAGAAAGGAAGAGAGAGAGAGAGAGAGAGAGAGAGAGAGAGAGAGAGAGATGGGGAAAAGAAAAAGGAAAGGAGGGAGGGAGAAAAGAAGGAAGGAAGGGCTAGAGATATAACTTATTTTAGTAGGTCCGTATCTACAAATTTGTTCTGATCCAACTACATTCTTTCCATCTTTATCTCATACCTTAGTATCCATTCTTGTATGTTCTTCCTACTTTATCATAGAGTAAATTAGGAAATTAGGTAGTTCTTTGGAGTATATTGCCTTTCCCCTGAGGTCACATTCTGAGCTTGACCTCAAAGAGGTTGTTGAAATTTGAGTGCTGAACAGTTGTGGAAGTGTCATGGAGAGATGGAGTCCAGTTTTAAGAAGCATCCTCATTGTCTTTCATAAGACTATAGCTGATTTGAGGAAGCATGTACCCTGATCCTAGGCAATGAGAAGCTGATTTCCTCATATGAAAATGGGAAGATTGTTGTCACTGTTCATGGAAAAGTCTACTTCAGTGAGGGTGGAAAAACTAAACCACGACCACAGGCAGTTAGTAGATTTGCCACTGGTGTTTGGAATATTTCTGCTGCATTTTCACAGGCCAGTAACTCTAAAGATCAGAAAACCTTGACATCTTACAATGAATGCACAGAAGAACTTAGAGCCCAATATTTCCAGCTTTATGAGATTTTCCCACACATCGCCATGCCATTTTATAAGATCTCATTCATTCCTGGTCAGTGCTCTCTTTAAAAGTACATAGCCTACAGAGCTGAAAGTTGAATTTGCTGTGTAATTCATCACAATATGATGTTCTGCATTTCATTTCTGTCAATTTCAGTGCCACAGCTGTAAGTGATAAGGTTCTTTCTCAGGGCACAGATGGTAAAATGTCTTGGTTGCTTTGGCAGGAATTTGAATTTCTGAGCATATTCTTTGTTTCCATCACACTGTACAGCAATATGAGAAGCAACTCTCTGAGAAATACCTGGTTTTAAAAAAGTAAATGCATGTATGTGTGTGTGTGTGTGCGTGTGTATATGTGTGCACGTAAACATGTTTACAGAGGCATGGAGCTCCCTGCTTCTGTTAAGTGGCTGAATAGGAATATAAATCGTTGATTAACAATATCTAGTGCACACAGCTTGAGCTTTCCTGTATGCAGTTTGTATTGTGGATAGATGGTCTCTATCTCAAACAATTAAAAGCTATCTATGAGAAACCATCAGCCAGAATATACTAAATGATCAAAAACTGAAACCTTTCACACAAGATCAGGTATAAGACAAGGATGTCCTCTCTCACCACTTCTATTCAACATAGTTTTGGAAATATTAGTCACAGCAATTAAGCAAGGGAAAGAAATAAAGGCAATAAAGATAGGAAAGGAAGAAGCTAAGTTGTCATTATTTGCTGATTACATGATACTATATTTAGAAGATCCTAAAAAGTTAATTAAAAAACTGTTGGACCTAATTGCCAAATTTAGATGTGTACAAGGATACAAGGTCTAAGTTCAAAAATCAATAGCCTTTGTATATACAAAAAATAGACCCACTGAGATAGAAATTGGGAGTCAGTCCCTTTCACAATAGCACCCCAAAAAATAAAATGCATAGGAATAAATCTAACAGAGGAGGTGAAAGACCTCTACTCTGAAAACTATAGCACTCTGAAAAAGGAGATAGAAGATGATATCAAAAAATGGAAAGACATACCTTGCTCCTGGGTAGGAAGAACCAATATCGTCAAAATGGCTACACTGCCAAAACTACTATACAGATTCAATGCAATCCTGATTGAAATCCCAACAGCATATTTCACAGATCTAGAGAAAAAAATATAAACTTTCATCTGGAACCACAAAAGACCTAGAATAGCCAAAGCAATTCTAAGCAACAGGGACATGATGGGTTATATTACAACTCCGAACCTGAAACTATACTATAAAGCCATTGTGATAAAAACAATATGGTACTGGCAAAGTAACAGACCTGAGGTTCAATAGAGTAGATTAGAAGATCCAGAAACTATTCCAGATATACTGAGCCACCTCATCTTTGACAAGGGAGCCAAAAATTTTCAGTGGAGGAAAGATAGCCTCTTTAACAAATGGCGCTGGAGAAACTGGGCTTTAACTTACCAAAGACTAAAACTAGACCTAGCTCTTTCACCATGTACCACGCTAAAATCAAAATGGATAAGAGACTTAAATATTAAAACAGACACTCTGCACCTGCTCCAGTACAGGTTAGGTAAAACTCTTGAAGACATTGGCTTAGGGAAAGACTTCTTGAACAAAACCTCTATAGCACAGGAATTGGCAGAAGAAATCAATAAATGGGATCTAATTCTTTTAAAAAGCTTCTGCACAGAAAAGGAAATCACCAACAGAGCAAAAAGGCAACCAACAATGTGGGAAAAAATCTTTACCAGCTGTTCCTCAGACAAAGGGATACTATCTAGAATGTATAAAAAGCTTAAAATATCAGCTCACTCATATTTAAAGACCCAATTCAAAAATGGGCATCTGAAATGAATAGATACTTTTCAGAGGAAGAAGGAAGAGCAGCTAAGAAGTATATGAAGATATGCTCAACATCATTAGTCATTCGAGAGATGCAGATGAAAACAACATTGAGATTTCATCTCACTCCACAAAGAATGACTGCCATGTCACAATTAGCCAGCAACAAATGTTGGCAAGGTTGTGGAGAAAAGGGAACCCTTCTCCACTGTTGGTGGGAATGTAGACTCGTACAACCTCTGTGGAGATCAGTTTGGAGATTCCTCAAGAAACTAGGATTGGAGGTTGCATTTGACCTACCCATTGCACTGCTAGGTATATACACAAAGAAATTAAAAGATTCATATCACAGTGACATAGGTGCACCCATGTTTATAGCAGCTCAGTTTGTGATTGCTAAGTCTTAGAAACAACCCAAATGTCCATCAACTAGAGACTGAATAAATAAGATATGGTGGCCTGGGGATTTAGCTCAGTGGTTCTGGCATCTGTCTTGCAAGTGCAAGGACCCAGGTTTGATCCCCAGTTAACCATATACAATACTGGTGACTCATGCCTAGCAGCAATCAGTACTGCATACCACAGTAATGGGTGTGGTGGTTCATTCCTGTAATTCCAGCACTTGGGAGACAGAGGCAGGAGGATTTCTGTGATGTGAGTTTGAGGCTGAGCTCAGGGCCAGCCTGAACAACAAAGAGAGAACCTATCTCAAAAAAAAAAAAAAAAGTGGTTCTTTTATAGAATGGAATATTATTCTGCCATTAAAAATGATAAGATTGAGTCATTCATACTCAAATGGATGTACCTTGAGGATGTCCTCATAAGCAAAATAAATAGGTCACAGATGTGTGAATATTGTATCTTTTCTCTGGTTTGAGAAAATGAAATTGTAAATGAGTTGTAGTATGTATAGTTGATATTGTGAAGTAGAAAATATTTAAAAGTAAAGAGAGTTTAAGGGTAAATAATAAGGGGAAAACAAATGTAATAATACAGAAAAAAGAAAACAAATTTTGTGTATATAGGGAGTGGGGGTTGAAGGGTGGGGGGAAAAAGCAAAAAATGAGAATCAAGTCATGTCATATTCTGCTACAAACTCTCAATGTTGAATGCAATTATGATGTGTATTCATAATGTACCAATAAAGATTTAAAAATTTTTAAAAAGAAAATTACAAAAAATTAATCCTTAAAATTATGTTCTTTTATGATCATTTTCTAGAGTCCATTTTTATTAAATGTCTTAACATATATTAAAGCTATAGTGGGGTACAGTTACAATGATGTATGCTCTCAGCTAACATATATAATCCAAAAACAATGATTTTTTTTTTTTTTTTTTTTTTTTTTTAGGTTTTTTGAGACAGATTCTCTCTTTGTGGTTCAGGCTGGCCCTGAGCTCAGCCTCAAACTCATATCACAGCAATCCTCCTGCCTCTGCCTCCCGAGTGCTGGGATTACAGGCGTGAGCCACCACACCCAGCACTGTGGTATGTGGCACTGGTTGCTGCTGGGGTGAGTGTCCACGCCCAGTATAGGTATGTGGTTACCGGGGATCAAACCTGGGTCCTTGCGCTTGCAAAACAAGCGCTGGAACCACTGAGCTAACTCCCTGGCCCCCAAAACAATGATTATACAAATATTTTTACTAATCATATCAAAGGACACATTATTCTCTTCATATCAGGTGGTTATAGTGATAATTCATAATACGTTCTTAGATATATGCATTTGGATAATGAGAATTTTACTTATGAGAACTCAAAATTTTCAGAAAAAACCCTCAATAACTGCAGAATCATCTTTTTAGTTTTATGTCTGGATATAGTGTGTTAATTATGGAAAAAAGTTCTGAGTGTCCCAAATTTAATCACGAGGGACTGGAAGATGAAAAGAAAGGCAGATGGGAAGATGCTAGTCAGTAATGAGCTGTAAGGTGTAAAGCAGCAGAAGATCATTTTAAATTCCTGTATAGATGCTAATATATTAATTCAAATCTCATCAGATACAACTAACAAAGACACCAAGCCTTGTTCATGAGGAGACTTTCTGTGCTATTGAGTTTCAATCCATCTAGAATCAAAATTTACTTACTTTTTTTTTTTTTTTTTGGAGACAGGGTCTTGCTTTGTGGTTCAGCCTGGCCCTGAGCTCAGCCTCAAACTCAGATCACAGCAATCCTCCTGCCTCTGCCTCCTGAGTGCTGGGATTATAGGCATGAGCCACCACGGCCGGCACTGTGGTATGTGTTGCTGATTGCTGCTGGGTATGAGTCTCCACACCCAGTACTGTATACGGATACTGGGGATCGAACCCAGGTACTTGTGCTTGCAAGACAGGTGCTGGAACCACTGAGCTAAACCCCCAGCCCTCAAAATTTACTTTCTACCAACTGCTTTCCTAAGATTTCCCTGTTTTTCATAATCATACCCCTATTATCCATACTCAATAAGTAGGGTAAACAATTTAAGCTTTCCTTCCCCAAAGTTTGTAAAAATCCCCACAGTTCTAGCTTCAGCAGGTCTCCAACTGTGCTACCCCCTCCTGCTGTTGCTAGTTCCTGGAGGAAATTTTCCTGGGACCTGATTCTTCTTTCAATAAACGTCTCTATCAATCTAGCACATCTCTGTTGCAGGGATCTCCTCTGTCTGAAGAGTTTCGTTTTATCATTAATATCTCACAGTATTAAGCTCTCATAGTATTTATGATTTATTAATTGATGGAACTGCTTATGTCGTATATTTCTAAAATGCAGTGTTTTCATTTTTTTTCTTTCTGCTTTTTGTAATAAAAGCTAGGCTACTGTTCATTTGATATTCTTAACCTACCAAAAAGTTTTCAAGAATTTAACATAGTTGAAAGGTAGAAATGGAAATTTATTGATCTTCCAAAAATATACATACTTTTCTAAATATTCATAGAAAATTTAGAAAATGGTGATCTGAGGGAAAAAAAATTATAACAGATGTTCCTCAACTCAATATAAAGTTACATCTCAGTAAACCCACCATAACTTGAAACTGTTGTAAGTCATTTGGTGGAACTAACCTAGTGTCAACACAGCCCACCCCATCTGAAATGTTATCAGAACAACTGCATTAGGCTATATTTGGGCAAAAACATCTAAGGAAAAGCTTATTTGATAAGAAAGTGTTGAATTTCTCACAAAACTTATTGAATATTTTACTGAAAGCGAAAAGCAGAGTGTCTGTATGGATACATGATACTGACATGGAGACTGTGCAGACATGATGGGGTGTGAAAACACAGCGCACAGTATAATGTCTTATACTCTACGAAGACGCCGGCAACACTGATCTGCGGTATCTGTCATGAGACTGGATCTCCCGATTCCTGGGAGCTACGTCTCGTCCGCCTTTCAGCCTCAGAACCGGGCACGGCACTGTGTGTCACTTATAAAAGATCCAAATTCAAAATTCAAGGCAGGGCACTTTATCACATGCATATATTTTGTACCATGATAAAATAGAACCCAACCAAAGTAATCAGGAAAATAAAACAAAACAACAGATCAGAATGGAACAAAACAAAACAAATTGAAAAAATCAGTTCAGCCATTTCTAGTCAGGTGCTATCTGTATGTGCTTCCAAATAGCTAATACATATTCCTGTCTAATCTGGCCATAATAAATTCAATGCAGAAAGAAATATTTAACAATAGCCAAACTAAATTCAGAACATGGAAAATACTCCGAGTAACTTTTAGATCAAAAAATAAAGTAGAAATTCTGATCAATGAGAAAACTATAAACATGAAGAAAATTTTCATATCAACAGTATAATGAAAAGACATAGAAATACTAACACAAAATTTCATACCCCCAAACATTTTTCTCCTACTAAAAATAAGTGAAATTAAACTAATCATTTGAAAGGGTACAAATTAAAGAACTTCTAATGACATGGGAAGAAATGATAGAACAAAATTTGAATATATAAGAGATACCATGTCCTTGATTTTTATACAATTTTAAATTTTTGAAAAAACTAAATAATATAAATGCAAACAACAGAAATTCTAATACAAGGCTTGTAAACACATGAAAGCAAAATATATGATAATAAACTTACCAAATATAGAACGTGATTACAATTATATTGTGTAAGATTTTAATACTATTTGAAAAGTAATGTAATAAAGATAAATGTCAATAATATACAGATTTTTATAATTCTATTGAACAATTACTAAAATCAATGAGGAAATATCCCTCAAAACTCTATATGATTATATTAATAACAAGGCTACAAAAAAAAAAAAGAAAAGAAAGTAAAGGGAAATACAAAATTTATGGTAATCTCAAACTATTCACATAATTAAATTAAATTATAATAGAAAGGACTAAAATCCTCCAATTAAAAAGTAAAATGTATCCAACTAGCTGTAAAAGCAAGCATATTTTAAAGATAAATATCCAGATGACAACAGACATGGCATAAATATTATCCAAAAGAAGGTTATGATAGCCAGATTAATATCAGAAGGAGATTTCATGGCAGACTATTATTAAACTAGACACATCTTCAAGAAAGATAAATAATCAGAAATAGTTTATCCAAATAACCTTTTCTATATGTAAAAAGATGGACAAATGTAAATGTAAACAAATGGACAAAGTTTAAAGACATAAAAATACATAAGTATATATGAAGATTAAACAACTATTTGATAAAAACAGAAAATTATCAGTAAAGCATAAGCATTTGAAAAAAAATGTATTGACCAATTTAGCAAAATTGGCATGGATAAAACGATGCAGCAAGACAAAATATTAGAAAGAAAGTACAAACGAACACTATTCACATGTATTCACCCAGTGAAATATGCTTGTTGCCCCAGAGCTTGGGAGGCTGAGGCAAGAGTCCTGCACAAGTTCAAGGCCAGCCTGAATGAAATAAGGAGATCTTCTCTTTAAAAAAAGACTCAGTAAAATATAGCACATATTTTGTCATAAGATACATTCAAATACATTTCAAAACACTGATATCATTGACTATGGTCTCTGTCATGACAATTTTAAAGAGAATAAAAATAATAATACTATTTTGTAAAATATCTAATTTTTGAAAAATTAGGTTGTGCAGTATCAAAACAAGCCATGGATCCAAAAACAATATTTTCCTCTGAGCTTTTCACAATGAAATCCCAGCATATCAAAGTCTATGAGACTTAAGTAAGTTATTGTGTACAATTAAATTTATAGATCTTAGGGACTACGTTTGTTTCAAAAAATGATTTAAAATTATTTATCTGAGGCTTCATTTTAAGAAGCTTAAACAGAAGAAAAATTAGAGGGTGGAGTGAGCAAATCCAAAAAAAGTATAAAATGAAGCAATAATGAAAGTGTCAAATAAGTCAGAAAGCAATTAAGAAAATCAACAAAGTCAGAACATGTTTTATTAACAAAATAAACCTTTCAGAAAGGCTGAAAAGAAGAACAGAAAATATGTGTCACAAGTGTTACTAACTAAAGGATACACTGTGATTCCCGCTGATACTGCTTGATATTATCAAAATGTAGAGAATGCTTTAAAATTTTATTACACTAATGGACATATTGCCATTGTCCTTCTCAAAATATTCCCCAAGGCTGTGAATATACTTATTGCCTCATTCTTGCCATGTCCGAACCATTCCAGAAGTTCTTTCTTTGTGAATGTGTTTTAGTGAGACAGCCATGGCTGTTTTGATGTCCTGATTCATTTCAAAGTATTTTTCTTTTGGAGAGAGAAAGTCAGAAGTCATGGTGCCAAATGTAGTGCATAAGGTGGATGAGGGCATCCATGATGTTTTTAGTTTTTACCTTTTTGTTGAAAGGCATCAGTATCAACTTTCACAGAATGATTGATTACACCTCATAATGCTTCCTCTTACTAAGGCTAACATAGTGTTGATACACAAGTCAGATAGCTTACAAAAAAAAAAAAAGAAGTCAAACATGTAACACTCTCGAAAAGATTTCCAAACATTTCTTACAATATTAATGAATAAAATATATCCATATATAAAACAACAAACATTAAAACTAACTGAATTTATTCAAGGGCTGCAAAGTTAGTTTGATATTTTAAATTATTTAGTAGATCAATTAATTCCTATGGGTACAAACTACAAGTAGAAAAATAAAACTGAAATATAGGAGAAATGCAAAATAAAAATTTTAAAAATTGGCAAATTTCAGTATTATTTTTTTTTTTTTTTTAGGTTTTTTGAGACAGGGTCTCACTTTCTGGTTCAGGCTGGCCCTGAGCTCAGCCTCAAACTCACATCACAATCCTCCTGCCTCTGCCTCCCGAGTGCTGGGATTACAGGCATGAGCCACCACACTCGGCACTGTGGTATGTGGTACTGGTTGCTGCTGGGTGTGGGTCTCCACACCCAGTATTGTTATGTGGTTACCAGGGAATCGAACCTGGGTCCTTGCGCTTGCGAGACAGGCGCCGGAACCACTGAGCTAACTCCCCGGCCCAGTATTCATTTTTTTTAAAGTTGTTGGGACATAGAAATATAATTGTCAAATGAAGAATATCTACAAAATATATAGTTAATTTTCTATTTTACAATGTCTATCACACATTCTACAACTCATTTACTTTCAGTTTATCATGTCAGAGGAAATATATGATATTTACACATCTGTGACCTATTTATTTTACTTATGAGTATTTCCTCAAGGTATGTCCATTTGAGTATGAATGACTCAAACTTGTCATTCTTTATGGCAGAGTAATATTCCAGTATGGTATATATTGTGAAACAGAAAATACTCAAAGTGAAATGGGGTGAAGGGGAAAAAAATAATGAGATTATAACAAAAAGAAAGGAAACAAAATTTATGTATATAGGGGGCGGGGTGGTAAGGTGGGTAGGGATATGGGAAAAAGTGAGAATTAAGTTGTGTCATATACTGGTATAAATTCTCATTGTTGAGTGCAGTTATGATGTGTATATGTAATGTACCAATAAAGTTCTTTTTTTTTTTTAAACCCCACATCTTTATCCAGTCTGTAGTGGATGGACATTTGTGTTGCTTAGTTATTACAAACTGAACAGCTATAAATATGGGTGCAAATATGTTGCTGTGATATGAACCTTAATTCTTTCATGTATGTTCCTAGCAAGGTCAAATGGGACCTCTAGTCCTAGTTTTTTGAGGAATGTCCACGCTCATCTCCACCGTGGCTGTCCCAGTCTATATTTCCACCAACAGTGGAGAAGGATTCCTTTCTCCTTGCAGCCTTTCCAGCATTTGTTTCCTGCTAATTTCAATGTTAATGAGTCCTAGAATATATGTTAGATAATGTAAAATAGAAAATATTCAAAGAGAAATGGGGGTAAGTAATGAGGAGAAAGAAAAAATTGTGATGGTAAAAAAGGGCAAACAAAGCCTATGTATGTAGGGGGTGGGGGCTGTGGGATGGGTAGAGGAATGGGGAAAATGAGAAGCAAGTCATGTCATTTACTGATACAAATTGTCGATGATGAGTGTGATCATGAAATGTATATAAATTGTACCTATTTCACAATAAAAATATATATTTAAATATTTTAATTTCTGATGAAATATTAACTTTTCCCTAGAGTTTATGATTTCTTTCTCATCATTTTCATTCACTTACTGAATATTATATGAAAGACAGAGCTAGAGGAATAAGAATACCACACGACTGTAAAAAGAAGAAAAAGGCAGTAAAACTTGCTATTAGCAAGCAACATAATTGTATTGTAAAAACAGCCCTAAAGGATCAACATAAAGATGAGTAGAACTGATCTTCCTGTATTGCTGCTAGGGTCTGAAAGTGTCCCCCATGTTTTGTAGAACAGAAGTTTAGTCTGCAAAGACTGGCATTGGTAATGTGGCTTCAAGGCATGGAGGTCCCCTCACAGGTAGACTAACACCTTCACAGAAGGAAGTGATAGAAGGAACCCATTCCCTTCTGAACCTTTGCACTTTGTTGTTGTTGATGTTTCAGAGGACACAGCAACAAAATTCCACCTTTGGAAGCAGAGACAGTAGCTCTTATTGGAAACAAGCTTCTTGGTACGTTGATTTTGACTTTCCAGACCTTGGAATTGTGAGAATACCAAGTTCTGCTTTTAGAAATCGTCAGTCTCAAATTTGCTACTGTAACAAACAAACAAAAAAAAAAAAAAAAAAAAGGCCACCACAAACCCAACATGTTTCAGAAAATGAGTTTTTATTTAAAGTTATCGTTTATGTTGGTATGATAATCAAATGCTCAAAATAGTATGTGCAAGTTGCTAAAAGTAAAGTGGTGCTGAAATTAAATGAACAAGTACATAAATAGACCATGTGACTCTAGTCATGGGTAAACAAATTCAGAGTTGTTAAGATGTGAAAACTAAACAGAGGGGCATGTCAACTGATTCAACACAACAGTATTTTGGGGAGTCCTGAAGTTTTATATAAGAATTTATAAGACACATAAGAATGACTGGGAAAGTTGATCTGGTGTAGTGATCTAACCTGTGGCCAAATAACTGAGGCACAACATTAGTGTAATATACACAATTAGTTAACTGGAAGTGAATAAGGAGTCTAACATAGAGTTAGATATTTATGTCCAATTCATTTGTAACAAAGTTGTTCAGTCAAATAAATAGGGAATGAAAATTCTTTTACCATCTTGTACTGGAAAACTGGAACTCATATGTAAGAAAATTATAGCCCTTATTTTACCTTATACACAAAAGTCATATGGAGATTGGGCCAGGGATTCAGCTCAGTGGTTCCAGCACCTGTCTTGCGAGCACAGGGGCCCAGGTTCAATCCCCGGAAACCACCAACAATACTGGGCATGGAGACTCAGGCCCAGCAGTCAATCAGTACCACATACCACAGTGCCGGGTGTGGTGGCTCACACCTGTAATCCCAGCAGTAGGGAGGCAGAGGTGGGAGGACTGCTGTGATGTGAGTTTGAGGCTGAGCTCAGGGCCAGCCTGAGCTACAAAGCGAGACCCTGTCTCAAAAAAAAAAAAAAATAGTCATATGGAGATAAAATGTGAAATATAATTGCTATGTCCATAGATGACATAAAGAAGAAAATACATGATAAATACACTTGTCATTAAAATTAAATGTCTGCTAATCAGACACCTTATAAATAAATAAAACATTAGAAGTCTATACTCATAATTATATATTTGTTCAAAGATATGTAAAGTACAGAGTGAATGAAATGTTGTATAAACAAACAATAATAAAATAAGCCAATAGAGAGCAGAAAAGGACTTAAACAAACAATTCCAAATAAGAGATCTAGGAATAGTTAATAATTGAAGAAGAAGTTAGGTGGCATTACAAGCTGGTAAGAAATTATAAACTGTAGGTATTCCATAACTGTGACTTCTGTGTTAAGACTGACTATGTTAAATGTTGCCCGGTCTACAGAAAAATTCGCTATCCTCTGTCTTGCTTCTGAGAGTGGTATATATTTGAAAATCTATTTTGTAATTATAAAATTAACTCATACTTACCCCAAGACCCAAATGGATATTTAATAAAGAAATGAAGCATGTCCACAAAGGGCTTCCATAATACTAACGCTTAGACTAAGAATGTCCCCAGGGGCCTCCCATCCTCAGACACCTGCGAGGAAGATGGCTGGAGTATCGGGTGCCACCGCTGTCTTGCCCTCAGGAGTTGGGGCTTTTATAGAACCCAAAAAGATACCTCTCCTTCTTGGTCCACTCTTTTTTTCTATCTGTTTTCTGGCTGTCATGGTCGGGCAGTTGTTTTCACCTGGGCCCATCAGCCAGGCTATTTCTGCCTGGGAGGCAGTGACCAGGTACTGCAGCCATGAGCTAAGCTAAACTTTTCCTTTGGTAATTTGTCAGTGGCAGGTATTATGTCTCAGAGTATTCAGAGCATTCATAACCCAAAATGGTAGTAACCCTAATGCCCATCCACAAGAAAAGAGATAAACTAATTGTGAAATAGGTGCATAATGACTTCTCATAATGACCACAGAATCTACCTGTATATTCATAAGTATTGTGCTGCTTCATGGTAACTAAAATAAATAAATCTCTATGTAAAGTTAATCCAGACAGAAAAGAGTATTGCTATGTGATTTTGCTGTAAGTCAGCTAATCTATGGTGACATAAATAGGAAAGTCACTTCCTCCAGTTGGCTGTGTGGGAAGCAGGAGTTAAAATAATGTCTGCACGGGGCAAAATGGGACTTTCTGGGTGATAGAAGTATTTTGAGTGATAGGTATGTGTAATACAAATATGTGCTGATTATTTTCTTGTGCATAAAATAATAGTTAATTATTAATTGATTTATTTAAAAAATCATAGTTTTCGCTAAACTGTTTCTGTAAAAGAAAATGTTTACAGATCTTGTAGGCTTTTCACATCATATAATCTGTTACTACTGCATAACTTGCCTTGTAACATGAAAGCAAACACCAAGGACTAAACAGTGGGAAAGGCTTGGCCCCAGGAAAATTGTATTTTAAAAACTGGTAGCTATAGTTGTTCCACCTTTACTGTATTATTACTTATTTTATTTAATTTATCAACATATTACTGAGAGATACACTGAAATATTTTTGCTATTGGGCTTGTCAATTTCTTCTGTTCATTCTGTCAGCTTCATGTAATTGAAGTTCTTTTCTTTTATGTACAAAAATTAGGCAATTGTAAATGTTCCAGTGAATTGAAACTCTTTAACACATTTTTGATAATAGTAATTATTTTTAAAATGCTAAGTTATTGGCCTTAACGTTTAAAATGGTTTATGTCTAAGACATACTTTTAATATAATTGAAATTTTCAAGTTCTTTATATTTACCATTCTCTGTCCTTATATTAAATAATAATTTCTGAAAGACTTTATATCATTGGAATTATTTCAACATATTTGAATATGTCTTAACTGAAAAGGTTAATTGTTTTTGCTGTGTATTTCTCAATAAGGCACCTAGCATTTTTTGCTTTTTCT
>PVIR01019896.1:0-31287 GCA_004026965.1 Petromus typicus
CTGGCCCTGAGCTCAGCCTCAAACTCACATCACAATCCTCCTGCCTCTGCCTCCCGAGTGCTGGGATTACAGGCGTGAGCCACCACGCCCAGCACTGTGGTATGTGGTACTGGTTGCTGCTGGGTGTGGGTCTCCACACCCAGTATTGTTATGTGGTTACCGGGGAATTGAACCCGGGCCCTTGCGCTTGCAAGACAGGTGCCGGAACCACTGAGCTAACTCCCCGGCCCTAAAACTGAATTTTTTTTTTTTTTTTGTAACGGGGATTGAACTTGTGACCTTGTGCCTGTGAAGCAGGCAGCAGAACCACTGAGCTAAATCCCTAGGACCAGGAATTTTATCCCCCAACAGGCTCTATTGTGAGCAGAAGGCCCTGTCAGAGAGATGGTTCATTTAAGGGGGGCTGAGTCCATAAACCCGAGAGCAACTTGCTTCCTGCTTCTTCTACTCTAAGCCTTTTAGATAAGAACTTTCACAAAGTTAAATAGTTTTAGAACAAAAATTTTAACGCCTGATTTATAAGCTTCTTTGAAGGCAGAGACTAGCAAAGTGGTGTTCAGCCTTGAGCTGATGCTGTTCTCTGAGGCCATATTGGGATCCAGGTCTTGTCAGGCCGAACTCTTTCAGATCTACGTGGCCTGGAAGTGTTGCCTATGGTCCTGACTCTGGTGATATACAGACCTTTGAGGTACAGGGGCAAAATACAGTCTATAATAAGAACAGAAATCTTCATAAAATGATAGGGTTGGTTGAGAGCCTACTAGGAGTCATCTACCTAACTTTCAGTTGTTGGAGTAACCATGCAAGGTAAATACCATCATATTTACAGATTTGCAACATAAATCTCAGAAAGGTTCTTTTGTAGTTTTCTCCAGAGTCCACACAGCTCCTAAGAAGCGCAGCTAAGATGCAGCTTCTGGCCTGATGAAGAATCCCAGGCTCCTCTGAGGAACCAGCTACTACCAGGGGTCAGTGTGATGCTGTGCTCTGAACCGTCAGCTGCTGGTTTGCTCATGTTACGTCATGCATTTCTCTCGGTTGCCCCCATCTCCACGCTGTTTCTCTCTCCACACCCCCATCTCTCTAGTTTCAATTCCTATTTCTCTTTAAGTTTTGTGGCATTTCAGAAACCTTTCTTGGAAATTTCTTCAGTGGTGTCTACAAGTCTTCTGAGACAAAGTGCCATAAAAATCGTATTTAAATAAAATACCACATAGTATGGAAATATATTTAGGTTTTTAGGCACCCTGGATATTAAACAAGTGCATTCTCTTTGAATCTTCATACTGTTAAACACAGATAGACACAGACACATGCATAAATCATTAGAGACTTTTTTCAATCAAAAACCTTTTCTGTTTTTGAAGTAATTATTCAATATTACTCCTACTCTCTGCCACGATTTCTAGATGCATAAATAAAAACTGAGTTGCACATGAGGTTAATCGGGTTTTCTTTTTTCATAGTGTGAAAAATAATGGCTAGAAAATGTATTTTAATAAAGCAAAATGGAACCATCTCCAGTGCTTGCAGAATGTGGCCTTCATGGCCTTGGGATGTTGACCTTCTGACAGCTATAAAATTAAACCCGGAAGCCTCATTTTCTATGGCCACAGAGTCACTTTTAAGTAAGTAAAAGTGAGAAAATAAGGGATCACATGTAGGGTTACTTATTTTTTCTAAAAGAGACAGGCAAGAGCATCAGTAGAGAGAAAGAAAAAAAAAATCTCCATAAAAGTAATTTACCAAAACAATATGAAAGCACACACATAAACACACACACACATACACACACACACTAATGAAAGCCCATTAAAATAAAAAGTAACTAAAATCAGTATGCTGATATAAAAAAGGTACATAAATTGGAAATAAAAATATACTTCAGTCTGAAGTATATCTAGCTTCAGAAGGTGAACTGGGACTTTAAAAGTCCTGTAGACATTTTTTCGCTCATAATTACTGAGGGAGAAAGGCAAAACACTATGAAAATCTTGAAGTAAATTCTAAATTATAAAGAGAAAAAATTTTAAATAGCAAACCGACATCTGCTTTGACTCCTTGTCTCAAAAGTTTTTGAAAACTTTGTAATAAATGATGATTTGAATAGCAGATTTTGTAAAAATGAGGCACATTTGTGTGTCATTGCAAATAATAAGGAGAGTGGAAAAAAGTCAGGGCTAATTTCCAACTCATGTTTGGATTTAAATGCCACATTGATACCTGAACGTTGTGGCATAAACAGTCAAATAAATTATTGATAAATTGTCTTGTAAACTGCAGTATCCTTTAGTCTGTCCTCAATAAAATATACGACTTGCCTAGGAGAACAGAAAAAAAATATATGCTTTGTGTAGTTTACTCACGGCTACAGAGATTCAATCATCAATCATTCCTGGTGGCTTTTACAGCTTTCCAAGCAGTGAGAGCTGTATTTTATTGACTCCCGGCATTTAATTAGAGGGTATTATTAAAGTGCAATTTTCCACGTTAAACTCTTTTCTATGTAAACTAGCTTCCCGGTATATGTACTCATGCAGTAACAGGGTTATCTTGAGTTCACTCTATAGACAGGTAATAACTCATCTTTGTCTGTTTTCTGTCTCTCCAGAATGCATTATTTCTGCTGTCAAAACACTATTTTGACCTTTTATGCAAAAGAAGAACAAGACAAATGGCTGTGAGTCCAGGGCATAAATTCTATCTTATAATGATTTAGATTAACCAGTATAAATGACAAGAAGAAAATCAATTGGAGTGAGTATATATTTCCTGCGGTTCCTAGAATATATGAGGAAGCACTGAAACCAGTTAGTCCTCATAAGTGAAATATATAGGTCACAGATGTGTAAATATCATATCTTTTCTCTGGTATGAGAAAATGAAGTTGTAAATGAGTTGTAGTATGTAGAGTTGATATTGTGAAATAGAAAATATTTAAAAGGAAAGAGGTTGTAGGGGTAAATAATGAGGGGAAAATGAATGTGATAGTAATAAAAAAAGAAAACAAAGATTATGTATATAGGGGTGGGGGTTGCAGGGTGGGGAAAGGGGAAAAATGAGAATCAAGTCATGTCATATTCTGGTACAAACTTTCATTGTTGAATGCAATGGTGATGTGTATTCATAATGTACCAATAAAGATTTTTAAAAATTAATCCATCTGATCAAAAGCAGTTAATTTGAAGAAAATCAAGAATCAGTAGAGAGAGATTTTTCTCTCTTCTTTCTCCAGAAATCCATTAGTTGTGATATCTGAGACACAAATCTTCTCTTTAATGGTAGCTTTTGTCAGAGGCATCCTCACTGATTATGTAACAAAGGTGGTATGCTGTTATGTTGGTTCTCTATCAAGAGATCAAAAATAAAACAGTTCTGATAACGTTTTTAAACAAAATATCTTCTAAATCAACCGACATTTGCCAGTGTAGAGCTGCAGCATTTCAGTATTAAAAATGACAAATGGTATGAAGAACATCAATTTTCAAAAAATTCAAACTTTGTGACATCTGAATGGACATCATGTTCAACAAAACATTCCTTTACAGAAAATGTGCTGTACAATTAGCCAGGAAGTTTTGGTATTGTTTTTGACTATGATCAGCCAGTTGGAAGAATTATCAAATAAACAATCTACCTATTGCTGCTTTGCTAGAAAATTGATCATTCCTAATGGCACAGACTCATCGCTGCTTTTAAAAAAAGATTAGAACATGGCTAGCTTTGTGAATAACTGCACACTTTCTCTTGAATGCACAGTAAGTACATCCAACAGTTTGCTTAATCATTATCAATATGGCATACTTTAATAGATTGGATATAAATAATTGTCACTGAAAAAAATCATCTGCTGCATGCTCAGATAAAGCTATAGAGATCTGCCTTGTTACCTAGCAACTGGGCAAGTAACTGCCATACTGAAAAAAATCCTTGTTTTTTTTTTTTTTTTTTAGGTAGAAAAAAATGTTCATAAAATTGCACATTAAAATGTTAATTAAAACAAAGTATATATTAAAGTACAATTGCTAGCGATTTTAGATGTATATGTAGCTTGTGTTTTGAAGTACCCAGCAGTGATGGGAACTATCAATATTTAGATCTGCTCTCTGTGCTGGTCACAAACAACATTCTGAGCATTTTTTTGCCTTCAAATCATCATCATTACTGCTGTTTTTTATCTGCAGTGTCTTGCAGACAAAGGAATTCCAACAAGATTTTATATACAGTCTTCTATTTAGTGAAAGGACAATGTTTACATGTTTAAATACAGCATAACTGTTCTGAGTAATTAATTCACTGTAAAGGACCCCAAATTAGACTTCATATAACAGCTCAATGCATTAAATTTGTGACATCTATGGGAATCCAAGTTGCCAGCTAATCTAAGTTCTGTTCCGATTCTGCTACAGCTCCGATTCTAAGACTGTGCATCTGCCTCTCTGAAGGAGCAATGGATGATTGGAATGATGATTCAATCGAATTTTGGGGGCCCCAAGTTCAGCACACGACCGGTCTTAAAATCACAATCTGAGTGTAATTTCCTTTGGTGTGCAGTGCAGGCTGGCTGGCCATGGCCCACAGGAAGGTCCCAAGAGATGGGACATCATTCCCTGTTGTGCAACAGGCAGAGATAGCTGTGCTGAACAAGGTCATCCCAGGAACCCAAGCCCAGTGCTTACAAGGCACTCCTGTGCTGACAGTGTGATATTTTTATTTATATTCATTTAAAATGCAGAGACAGTTTAAAAACTCCCTCCAAATCATTGCATGGAATTAATATAAAGAAGACTAATTTAGGAAGCATTGAGCTGGGAATAAAGCACTTGAATCTACCATATTGTTTTCATTGGCTCTTACTCATTCTCACATTACTACCAGGCCCATACTCTTTGAGAGACTTATCTATATCCAGTGTGGCTCCTAAATCAGATTTATTCTAATCAATGGGAGGACAAACACAGCTCATTTGAGTTGGGGTGTGGGTTTCGGAGAGGGCAGCAGGTCACAAACTCAGCGTTTCTAACAATAGGTTGAATGTAATTGCTCATGCGCCCCACTTCTTGCTTAAGAGAAATGGAAATGTTTTCTCTGGTTGCAAGGCTTTCTTTTTAAACAATTACTCCATGTACCTGACTTCATTCAGCCTCCGACCTCAGCAAACCCAGAGGAGGCACATTCAGATCCTGTCCATTTGACCGACCGAAACTACAGCCCAACTGGCCCTGCTAGGGGCCAGGCCAGTTAGTAAGTCACGGAGCCAGCACGCAAGTCTTGATTCCCAGTAGAATTTATAAAATATTATGACTTTAGGTTTGTGTAAAATCACTTTACTTAACATAGAAAAGTTTGAATTTCATTTGCTATAACTCATAAGCTGTAACTGTAACTGGATGAAAAAGTAGTGACTTGCCCGCTCATGTGCCAGGCACTTTCAGGGTGAGGCAATATCATGATGTTTATGATTTCTGCTCTCAACTAGCTGAATCTCCCAGAAAATAATGTGAGCATGCAAATACCAAAATTAAGGCACAACGATTGATGGGAGTTCACGGAAGGGCTGGAATTCTGCACTTCAGAGTTGTTGAAAGCTCTGGGGAAAAGGACACGATTTAATACAGCACAAACAAAAGCATGAGGGAAGACAGCTGGTGATGTGGACCTCGTGGGCCACAGTCTCCACGACTGACCCCTTACACTGGGTTGCCTTTGCTATAGAATGACTCATCTTCCCCAACTATGAAAGGGTGTAGTGAGGTCATTAAGACATTTTAAAGCTTCTTGGTAAATTGTACCATTTAAGAGAAACTATGCTGGATTTTAGAATCAGAAGACTGCCTCATTCATACCAACCACTAACTTGATTCTTTAGTGTTAAGAGATTTCAGACATTTGTCACATTAAAGATACTTTACTCTGAGTTTAAAGAATTTATGAATGGAGACATCTTGGTTAGTAATATATGTTCACTATAAACTAACCTATTCAGAATTTATATTCTCTCTCTTCCATGCCTGCAGCAACTATCGATCCAGGGAGCTGCTTGGATCTATCCAGCAGCTCAACCCTTCCCTGGAGTTCCAGCCTAGGAAACCTCATCACCTGCTTAACATTTCCACATTGCTGCAGAGGTCCTCAGACTTAAAATACTTAACACACAACCTTTGATTCCCTTTTCACACGTATCTCAATCTTGTCTGTCACTTACTCAGTCACCGAGGCAAAAAATCGATGAACCATCCACAGTTCTAACTTGTCTCTCATTTTGCAAATTAATTCATTAGTGAGATATCTAAATCTTATCTCTAAAATCTACCCCAGCGCCTGATTTCAGACGGCACACTTAAACTGCTGCTCAGAACTCTCCTTCTGAGACACCTAGCAAACTGAGAAAAGAGTAGCAAGAATTAGAGAGAGAAGTGGGAGGACGATGAGGAAGGAGACAGAAACAACTGCAACTACTTAGTGATGGGAACATAAATATAATAAACTTCAAAACTGGCAGCCAAGGAGAAAGAGAGAGAAGGCTCTAGAGCAGGATAAACAGGCACTGCTGTTTTATTCTTAAATTTGTTCTTACTCCCTAGAGGAGTGAGTCAACATTCTGAAATTTCTCACTAATAACCCTAAATTTAGAGAAAAGTGCCTCAGTGGCTCCTCTACTGTTTTTTCTCCGTCAGGGAGTAATGGAAATGTGAAATGGGAGAAAAAGCAACTCAAAGTCTCCAGCGCTGCCCAAGGTATCGGGAGAACCACGAAGTTCCAAGTTATCTTGAGGCTATTTCCTGGTTCATATGGAAGCTGCAGTTAAATGTAAGAGTCTCTTCTTGCTATGTCCTTCCCCATCTCCCAATTTTACGAAATGAATTTAATTTAATGGATAATGGATGCATTCAACTCTATGTAAGAGAGTGCAGCCCAGGAAATCTAACCAAGACGGCATCTGGTTTAGGTTAAGCTCACTGTGCAATCTCTTCAGATTGAAGGGAGGTGGATAGGTCCAGGAAAGAAATCAGAACCCAGAGAAGAAACACACTGGTCCCAGAGAGGTAGAAGAGATTGAAGAAGTTGTTTGCATCATGCTTGGGCAAAGCGCTGTGAGCACCAGCACGATGACAGGCACAGAGGGGAGCGTGCGTTTTATTCAGGCATTTTAGAGGAATAAGGGGAAGAAGAGGGTGGGAGGGAGGAAGGAAGGAGAGATACAAAGGGAAACAACATCACACTGGGAAGGAAAACTAAGTGCTCTTAAACAACGACGTCCTGAGCGCAAAACTGTAAGAGAAAGAAAACACAGACTGGAGAATATTATATTCAATCATGATGTCTTTCGAGTCTGAAAGCTACAGGAAGACATCCATGGACTAAAAAAAAATGGAACGGAACTCAGAAATGTAATATTGGTGAGTCTTTCTTAAAATACGAACAAAAAGCAGTTGACAACTTGTGCAATTAATGGACAAATCAGAGAACTCAATCAGAAACAAGGAAGGCCAAGGTCTGGGAACACTGGATGTACTTTAAGAATTCACAACAATTCACAACCATAGCAACTGTGGTTACAAAAAAGGTAAATGTTTTAAGTATGGTCCATACAAATTAGTTAGAATACAATTATTAGCTGAGGATGGATGGACATTGGCAAATCTTTCACTGTAAGGAAATCTATCTAATTTTAAAAACTGGAAAATGGAGTTTAAAAAGCTGAATAATTCCAACCTTGACGTGAGTTTACTAGAAAGTCAATAAAGCCAATTTCCCAGCCTTTTACCTGTACAAGTGACTATTCTTCTTCCAGGCCTGGAAGGGTCACGTGATATATTCACGTTGCCACGGTGCTGTACAGCTTGCAAAATGTGCCCCATATTCTTAAAGAGGCTCCCGAATTCTATAAATTCCCATGAAACCTCAGTCTGCGCCTGTGTAAACCACTTTTTAAAATCACCATTTTCTAGCCACAGAAGAAAATATCTTAGGAAATAATAATTCTTGCAGCGAGGGACATTGCTTTGACATCCAGCCCTTATTTAGCTTTTCATTCCCCTACTTCTCCTGCTGTTAATGCAAAAACAAATTTTAGTCTCCCTACCCCATGCTAGAGCTTGAACTCAGGACCTTGGTCTTGCGATGCAGGTGTGGTACCACTCAGCTTCATCCCTGGACCTTAATACTTTTTTTATTTAAAAACAATATCTGCTGTGGAACTTCACTGCTCCAGACTATCTTTTTATCTGCACATCTGTTTATCAGTCTCTCTGTGTACACACATAAGAGACACCTGAAATGATGTTAGACTAAAAATGGCTCTTTGCTAGATGGTGGGATTTGAGATAATTTTAAAAATTTAAAGTTTTATTCTGTACATTGCCTGAATTATCTATTGGGTTATACACCAAATATTTTAATAATAATAGTATTTTTTTCCTTTAAAATTCTAACATTGACAGATATTACAGTAACTTGTTTCTTCGTTTCTAAAATTCCAAAAAATTCTTCAAAATTTGATACTCTGAATTTTTCCACATCTTTTCTCTTTTGCCCAGCCTCTACCCTCATTGAATCACTATCACTTCTCACCGTAACCACCTTTTTAGTTTTCTGTGTAGTGACCCTCTGTCCCTTCTAGTCTTGGTCTTCAAAGAAACCAGTGCATTCTTTCAAAGCTAAAGCTTTGCTTCAAGTTCTCCCTATGCTTCCCATGTATGTATGATGTATGTATGTATGTATGATGTATGTATGTATGTATGTATCTATCTATCTATGTATCATCCACCCAGTCATCCATCTTTGTGGTACCACGGAGCGAACTCAGGGCCTTTACACTGAGCTACCTCTTAGGTCTCCCCTCACCTCCTACTGCCCCAGACATTTGACCCTCCTGCCTCAGTCTCTCTCAGTGCTGGGATTTCAGGTGTATACTAGTGCACCTGGAGTCAAATTGTTTTTAGAATAAAGCTCAAACCCTCTGAGGTGACCAACAAGGCTGATGTGAGTTGACCAAGATCCAGCCATGTCAGGCTGCTGCCCCTGGAGCACACAGGACTTGCTCCCCCAAGAGCTTCCCCAGAGCTGCTCCCGGGGCCTGGAGTGCTCCTGCCCCGAGCCCTGTGCAGCTGCTCCCTTCCCCCTGTTCAGTCTCTGTCTGAGGGACACGCTCACAGGGTGGGCAACCTGCTCCAAACAGCTTGCCCAGAGTAGCACCCTCCCTGTTCTATGTCTCTCTCAGGCACTTTTCCCTGCTCTCTGGCCTGTCAGACACTGATCACTGTCTGCAATTTTCTTCTTCATTTACTTCCCTGCTTTGCATGAAATCTCTGCAACTAAACCTGTGCCCTTGTCTTGCTCATCACTGTAGCTGCTGCCTGAGGAAGACAGTCTGGAGGACAGTGCAGAGTCCACACATATCTCTCCAGTGAACACATGGATTCTTCAGAACATAAAGGGGGGTGGTGTTTGTAAAGCTCCAAATATCTTTGAAGTTATTTTTTTAAATAATTGAGACTGCATATTCTTTCAACAAGTGGCAGAATACACAGTAAATATCAAGGTTAACCTACAAAGTCTACTGGATTCATAATGGGCTAAGGTCCTGTGCATATGTAACAAAAAAAGTTAGAAAATGAACACGATGAATTATCCCTGGGGAAAAGAGAATTAAAATGCAGAGGATCAACTTATATGAATACAAATAAATTACAATTATTACTCATCTTTAGATCAGTGGGAACTTTTGTGGAGATTCTGAAGAGAACTCCAGAGCATTCCCAAGTGCTGTAGAACTCTAGGTTGTGGCCCTGGTTTTTACACTGGGTGTCATTTCACTTTGAAATTTATATCTGTTGGTTGTTTGATAATAGACACATTGCTAGTCATTCCTGAGTCACTGTATCAAAAACATAAGAGAGGAAAGAAGAAGAGCTGGTGCACATGTTCAGGGAGTGAGGAGACTCAGGAGAAAAAGACTGAAGAGGATGTGCATCTTGAAAGCTACTGCAGCTAGGAGCAGTGAACAGGAGAAAGAAATCAGTGATCAGCGTCAAGGGAGGTGGGAGAATGGCTATCCCGCTAGTGGTGCGGATATTTCACCTCCAAGACAGCCTAGCTCTGCTTGGAGTAGCTCTGCGTGGGTACAGGAGGGAGTGCGGGTTGTAAATAATGCTGCAACTTGGGAGGGACTATGTACTTCTAATTTGAGGCTTTTCCCAAATTGGGTTTGGTGTGAGTTTTTATGACTAGTCTACCGGTAGGGTGAAATGAATAGCATCACTCACATCAGGAGTATCGACCAACTCCTAGGAAGAATTGAGGGACAACACCATCCTGCTGTAGTGTAAGAAAATAATTTCAGTCTAGTCTTCATTTCTAAGCATAAGAAAATGAGACTTTCGCGAATGCTATACAACCCAAACAAACCACCTGTTGTGGTTACAGCAACGTGCAAGTCATTTTCAGGCCGTAATTAAAATAAAAAACATGATAAAACTTATGTCTATGAAATATTATTATAATTGAAACAAGGTTTTATAAATGACAGGGTGCTCAAATATTCTAGTATTTTGTTGCCAAGAAAATGTCTTGTTTTCTTATATGGTCCTAAAATCTATCCTTGCCCAATGTTACTAGTGCTACAGAACTAAGCCTCATCGAAACATCTGGCCACCCAGTGTTGGGCCAGCCGGTGACTCCTGGGGTCTGCCCGTGCACCCCAGGCTGCTCCCAACCCAAACAGAGGTGCCAGGATGGCAAACTTGGCAAAGCAGGAAAACCTCAAATCAGTCACTGACTCTTCAGATCCTATTCTTGTAATTCACCCTCTGAGGTTAGAAATTTCAGTTACACTATTTCCAAACTCAATGAGCTGCATCATGGGAATCACTGAGACTTTCCTAAAGCAATAACATATTACAAAGTATTTACAACAGAGGAAAACACAACATATACTTTGCTTCTTCTAGTTCAAGTTTTGGTTGCACATTCTCCATATTTCCTTCAACTCCCACATAAAAAAACTGTCAGTAAATCTTTGCCCAGCAAATATAAGAATAGAGAGACAGATCAGACAGAAAGATTTTGAGGGAATTAATTCTGGATCTTCATCTAAATAAGCCAATATACTCTCGCAATTTTTAAAAGAAAAATATGACTCAGCTTAATCATACTTTGACTTCTAAAAAAAACCATCTCCTGAGTGTATGAGGAGAAAGGAAAACTCAGGAACAGGAATGGTTTTTATCTCACACTAGAGTTAGAAGAAAGGTTAATTTTTACATGAAAATCACATCTGTTTAAAAATAGATTTCTGGAACAATGTGTTATTGACAGGTTTGTGGGAAGATAAATGCGTTCATGTAAATGTTCTTTCATAAGCTAGTTATTAGAAATATTGACAATCTTGTATCTTGAAAAAATAACCATTTTAAAAGAAACCAATATTAATCCAAAAGTAAAGGCAGGATAGGCAAGAGTAAGACATTATGACTGCAACTCTTTCACTCAAAGAAATACACACGAGTTTTTTCAAAGTTGACTGATACGTATTGGTATACAATACGGGACTGAACATTTATGGCTCTTTACTGGCTACTGTCTACAGAAGAAAAACACCAGGAAGAAAAAACCAAAAACCAAAGAAAAAAAACCAAGAAAAAAACCCAAAAATTTGGGTTCTGTGCTGCCTTCTGTTCATGATGGCGGCCTGCAGAAGACCTCGGACTTTGATTATTGGTACTGACACCCGTAAGTCCTCACCAGGTCTAAGTTACTGCTATAAAACCCAAAACGTGCAAAACTGTAAACCCATCAATGGACATATACATGTTCTAGTCATGCTCATTGATGATTTTATCAAGCAGATCTTCTAATTAACTTTGCTAAGTGTTCATTCCTCCCAGGTGATGTGACATGTGTTGACACCAGCATCTGATTAGAAATGAGGCCATCAGTCACCTCTACCTGATGTTTCTAGATGGTGTCGACGCTATAAACACTGACATGTATTTCAATACCACACTTGGAGAACATGCCTGCCTTTCATTCAGACAAAGGATAAATGTGCTTCCAAACACATGGTGCTAAAAATACTTATTAAAATGAGCAGTGCAAGAAGAATGATAATAACTTGGAAAACACCTGCCCAAATTTAAAATGGAATAATAACATCATAAATGATCATTAGAATGCTTTGCCCAAGCAATGTCCTGTCTGATAATTTATATACACAGTAACCTTGAAAAAACTCTACCATTTAAAAGGCATCAATCTCCTTACATTTCTCATCAAATGCACCCTCTTGTATACAGACAAGAAATTTTATCAGAATTCATGTACCCAAATGTGGATAAACCTCTAAACTTTCAGATTGTTAGCGATGACCATTTCATACCGTCGCCACATGACCGGGCTCAAAGTTTAAATAACTGCCACTCAATCACCGAGCCATGCTGTATCTGTATTCTGAAATTACTTCAATGAAGAGTTATGTCCAAGTAGCGACAAAACGCTGTTCTTTCTTTCTGGCTCCCCTTAGGAGCAATTATCATGAAGAATTCTCTCATTTCTAATAGACAGTACGGCTGCCGAGTACGAAAAATCATTAATTCTACTAAAAGACCGAAAGTGCATCAAGCTCAGGAATCCCAGCGTAGCAAAATTAAGTTTGGCAATTAGCAAGTGCGGGGCAAAGTTCTTATTTTTGAACCAGAGCCCTGACCCTTCACCTCTTTCTCCAACACTGCATTTCCCCATGCATTCTGGGCTCTTTTTTGTTTGTTTGTTTGTTTTTAATAGGCTTTATCGTACCGTTTCTGTATGACACAGGCCGCTAAACCCCCAGGAGCAAGCGTCCTGTAAAATCTCCACCCCCTGCTCTCATCTCCCGCACCCCAGGCCAAGATGACCGCCGCGCACGAGCGCTCCCGCCTCGACGCCGGGAGCCGAGCACCGAGCACCGAGCACCGAGCACCGAGCCCCGAGCACCGGGCCGTCCCGAGGCCGCCGCCGCCGCTACGCCATCGGGGTGCAGCACCCGGCGCGTCCTCGCACGAGCTCGCCCGCCGGGCACCTCGAGCCGGGGCTGGCCGGTCCGCGGCCGCGCTCCCCGCCGCTCCTCCCGCCCTCGCGGCCCGACTTCCGCGGGACGCCCCGCCGCAGCTCCGAGACCACCCGGCCCGGGACTCGCGCCGACGCCGGCGCTTCCAGGCGCTTCCCGGGTCCGGCCGCGGCGTCCGCGCCGCAGGCACCGAGTGCGCCGCAGGCACCGAGTGCGTAGGCGCAGCGGGGACCCGAAGTTGGCCGGGCCGGGGCCGCGCCGCACAGCCGCAGCCACGCGGACCCCGCGGTCCCCGACTAACCGCGGCCGCTCCGAGCAGCGGGGACCACGCAGCCGAGCGTCGGCTCCGCCGGGCGGAGAAGGGAGAAGGCGAAGCCTCCCGAGGGTCTCATGTTTACCCATGGCACGTTTTCTCGGAAGAAGAAATAGGAAGAAAAGCAGTGACGGCAGCGTCCTTCTGCTTTTTTAAAGGTCCTGCTGGGCTCTGGCAAGTTTTAGCTTCGAGTAAAATCACATTCAAGTTACCAGCCCGGGAACCGGGATGCCAAGGGAGAGGCGGACCCGACCTTCCCGCGGGGAGCGAGCTGCGGCTCCGGCTGCTCTGCCAGCTCGTCCCGGGCGCAGCGCCGCGAGTCCGAGCCCGCGCCCCTCCGAGCGGCCGCGGTGCGGAGAAATACCGGGGGTGGGGGGTGGAGACAGAGAGAGAGACAGAGACAGAGAGAGAGAGAGACAGAGACAGAGAGAGCGAGAGAGAGAGAGGGAGAGAGGGAGAGAGAGAGACAGACAGACAGACGGACAGACGGACAGACACAGGCAGAGAGGCGCGGCCCCGGCCCCGCGGCGCTCGTTCCTGCGGCCCCGAGCAGGGACTCGCAGCGCACCTGGAATTACGCGGGGCTTTTTCATCTCCCGGACAAACGACCTTCGGGAAACACCGACTTGAGCGAGTCAAATCCTGCGGAGGGACGCCCGGCAGTTAGCTCTTCCAACTCCTCGGGACCCCGGAGGTGACGGAGGAGACGGAAAATGTGCCCAACCCGGCCGCGATGGGGGCTCCAGACCAAAGCGGGTTTAAAAAGAAAGACGCCCCGGTACGGACCCCGCGGGCCAGGCTGCGCCTCCGGCTCCCGACCGCTTCCTTCCCGCCGGCCGCGGCACTTCTGCGCGCCGCCGCCGCCACTCACCCGGCGCCGGGGATCCGCGAGGGCTGGCGGGCTCGGGGCCCCGAGGACGCGGACATGTGGCTCGAGGCTCCGCCGCCCTCGCCCGCGCCTCCGTGCATCTTTCTGGGCGCCCAGGCGAGCGCGAGCGGCGAGGCGAGGGCGAGCGCGCCGAGGGCGGGAGGGCGCCGAGGTGGCCGCGCCGCTGCTCCCCGCGCGCCCCCGCCCCGAAGCGCGCCCCCGATCGCCCCCGCCCCGCCCCCGCGCGCCCCCGCCCGCCCCCGCGCGCCCACCCGCGGCGCCCGCTATTGTTCCGCGGCCGGCGGCTCCCGCGGGCGCGGCCCTGCCCGGCCCTTACCGCTCGGCTGCCCCCGGGCCCCTCCGGCGCGCGGCTGCGGTCCCCGGCTCCGGCTGCCGGCGCGGAGCCTCCTCCCGCCGCTCGCGCGCCCGCATCCCGTTACTATGGATATGGCGCTCGCGCCCCTCCCCGCGCCCCGCGCCCGCCGGGCGGTGACAACTCTGCGGCGCGGCCACCGCCGGGGACGGGAGGGGCGGCGGGAGGCGCGGGTGCTCCCGCCCCGGGCCGCCTCGGCTCTCCGCCCCTGACCAGCCCTTTCGGTTTAGGAGCAGGAGGAGCCACCGCGGTGCCACCTGCACCGACCGCGCGGGCCCAGGCCTTCGGAGCGTGGAGCAGGGGCCGGTCACGGCTAAGGTTCCCACAGGCTTGACGTACCCTCCATCCCGCCCCAGGTCTCCCCGAGTTCCCACCGCACAGCCAGCACTTTCAGAAATTTACTTTGGCAAATGCGTCTTTCAAAATTCTGCTAATTAAACCAAGAACCTCTGGACTTCAATGGCAAGTCTCTCTCCCTCACAAACAACCCTTACTGCTTCTTCCTTGCCATAAATAAACTTAACAATGTGTGGCTTAGACTGCTTAATAGCCTAACAGTTGCACGAACATATCTGCCGGCCCACACTCAGTTCTCCACGCCGCGGCGTTCGTCTGGAAGTGTGAGTTGCCCACTTGGGCTCCGAGGAGAGCCACAGATCCCGCCGAGAAACGCCAGCCGCTCGGGAGACAGGTACCGCGCTCAGTCTGCGAATCGGCTGGAATAAGGCTCGTCAAGTACAAGTATTTAAAGTACAGCAGTGCTTGTTTGAGCCAAATTCTAAACATTAACGTATGTATTTATCTCCTCAAACCAAAGGTTTTGATCAGCTGCAAACATTTCAAGCATTAAGACAGAAACGTGAATCATTTTTTAAATAAGAGGTAACATTGACTGAGTGCTTCTGATGAGCCAGGCCTAGGCGCTATCTCATTTAATTCTGCCCACTCTTCGAAGCAGGTTTCATGATCATCCTCGCTCTGCAGATGAAAAACAAAAGGCTTAAATCTGCAACTGGTAGTTTCCAGACAACGTTTTGTGCCTCAAGAAACTCTAAATGCTGGTCCTCACCGGAGGGCAGCGTCCACTTCTGTGCAAAGTGTAAAGTCCTGATGCTCCCGCTGGGAGGGACAGGCCCAGGACACAACACCGGGCCTACACAGCATTTAGTTGCAGGCAACCACTCCTCATTTAATGAAGTCACTGAGCTTTTTGGTTTTGCATTTTGTAGATATACAAAGAGAAATACAACCTGGCTTCTCTACTGGCCTGGTACGCAATGCATGTGACCTAGGACCTGGTCGCACCGCTCTGTTTGTGAGGTCAGCAAACTTGTGATAGGTTTGGAATTGCGGTCATTTGGTGCTATTTCTCATTCTGCAATGCAGACACCTGTGACTACATAACAATAGGTGTTTTCTTGCTTTGCCAATTAGGGAAGTACCCGAGGAAGGCACCTGGGTTCATCTTTGTCTTGTGGATACTGTTTCAGGTCACATATTGGGCAGTTTCAAAGAAGTGTCACTTGCTAGCTGTTTAGAAATGCGGAGAGCTACCATTTTTCCTGGTGTCCACTCTTCTGAATTCTAGAGTCCTTTGGTCACCTGTCTGTACCTCCCCTGCGGGATACTGGGGATTTAACTTTGTTGTTTTTTGCTCTTGGCCTTTTGAGGTGGGAAGAAGCGAAGGGAAGTCTCTGTCCATGGTGCCTTTTCTATTCTCTCTTCAGCACCACCAAGTCACACTCTGAACAACAGACTCCCAGAAAACAACTTCATCATGGCACTAGTGAAGTTTGACATGAGCCCCCAAGTATGCATGTTAAAACTAAAAGTCTTGTTAGTGAAGTCTCTTTCTGGCTGCAGTAAAAACAAATAGTGGAAGACAGACATTGTATGCTTTGTATGAAAACAGCTGTGATTGACTGAAACTTCAGACATTATACTGAACAGCCTAATTGACTTGAGATTATCTCCTTCTCACATTATAGAAAAAGAAACTGACACCCAGACAGGCTAATCTACCTTCCGAAGGCCCACTGTCATCGAGGCAGGAGCAGGACCGTGAGCTCTGCTTCCTTGTTCAGGCATCGTGAAACTACAGTGCTCCACACACTCAATGTCGAGTCTTTTTTCCCTTCAGTAATTTTACCTTTCCCTTAAAAAGTTGTTTAAATTCCAACGTATGTCATTTAAATATGGATAGTCTCATGTGTCTTTGTTTAGAGTACTTCCACATCTTACTTTTAATACTATTATTATTATATTAAGTACTGCATTATTCCTTGCAAAATGATACAATTTAGGCAAAACTCGTATGGTTGCAATACCCAGCCCCTGTCTATCTCCGATGAAAAGCAAAGCATTTATTCCATTAGACATCATTCAGAACACAATCCTCTCACACAGACCGCTTATTTAAGAATAAACATTCTTCACATTAAGAAAAATCCAGAAGACCATGTTGACTATTTCAATCTCATGAATCTAAAGAAGGTGGTAACTTTTCTAAGAAAGATATAAACACTGGTGTGTAGCCTTCTTTATCAAGTATTTAGTGGATTAAAAGTTCAACAATTTATTCATTTGTTTTGTGGTAGTATAAGATAGAGCTAAGCTCCTAATTTTGGGATCATATCTGTAGGGTAAAATCATAGGTATTTGTCTTAAAACCCTGTGTTCTCGTGTATGTTATTTGCCTTTTTTGAGCTCATAACTCCAATTTGTATTTGACATTAATTAAGGTTATTTCATAGTGAGGGGAAAATTAGATTATCCATGTGTAGTGGTCTTTTTGAAGTGTTAACTTGGACGGTTTAAAGTCTTCAGTTAAGTCAAGTGTTTTTGTGATATTATGTAGAGGTAATTAAAGCCTAGGGCTTGTTGGCTTTAAGGGAGATTATCTTAACTAATTTGATGCGATCAGTTTGCAGCCTTTAAGAACAGAACTGAGGATTCCTGAGGAAGAAATCCCACCTGTACATGGCAGCACCAGGCTGCCCCTTCCTGATGTACTGAAGCACAAATTTCCCACACACGTAGTCAGACCCCACTATCACACGAGGCAATTTCTTGCAATAAATCTCTCAGAATACATCTCTTACTAGTTCTGTGCTCTGACTGAAGTCTAACTGATGCACTATATAAAGCATTAGCCAAAGCCCTGGTCATAAAATAAACATTCTAAAAATGTTAGATGATTTTTTAAAAACCTACTTATTGAAACCCACAGTGTTGGGATAATGTATCCTAACAAAAAAGGAGTTCTAAAATAAAATAGGACTAGTTACCTTGTATATTCAGTGCTAGTAACCTCAACCAGAAATAGGCTTAATGTTTTAGTAAAATTCTAAGAAAAACCAGGGGAAAATACTGACAAGGTTGATGATCCCATTAGGAGCTATTTAGGAAACTGTGCAGACCTAGTATGAGAGCACTGTCCTGTGTGATAGGACAAGGGACACCACGCCATCCCCATCTCACAGCAGACTCATAGAGAGTTAGAAGGAAGTAGATCAGTGTTCAGGGAACAACCATGAAATTTCACGATACAATATCAAGTCACTTATTAGCTGGCATTAAACCAACTAGAATTATGTACTTAGGAGAACTGCCTTGAGAATCTTAGGGAAGGAAATACTCTTATATTTGAGTACTATAGTGATATGTCTTTCCTATCTCAATGTTCACTTATCTCAGGTCTCCACATTATTAATCTTAGATCCTTTTATTTGTTTTAAGTGTTTTAAAGAGGAAAATACTTTTAGACAATTCTGAAGAGGCATGGTGCAAACCCAGTCAGGTAGAACTGGCTGTGTCCTTCAGAATTATAATGCCAAACTTACAAAACTGAAGTTTGGAAATACCTGAGATAAGTAAATAAACCCAAGGGAGGTAAAGAACAGGATTAAAAGGTGATGAAGACAGAAGAGAGTGTCCCTTTGGGCTTTATATTAAAGCTCTGATAACTAAGTCCATCTTCCAAAAGGACATGTCTTAGATCATATGGCCCAGTGTGTATGTGTGTGCGCGTATGTGTGTGCACGTGTGTGTGTGCGCGCATGCCTGTGTATTCAGAACACAGATGTCCTGTGACTCTCTGTATACCTACATTAGAGAATCTTAAAAGGTAAATTCATAAAAATACTTTTCTTCATTAGGCATCGATTTATTGAATGCCTATGTTGTCCAGCATTGAGCTGGATGCTTAAGGAGAGGAAGGTAAATTAAATATCGACTCTAATGTCATTGAACTCTTTCTCTGGGTAACTACAATTTATCCTTATAGATTTTAACCAAGTTGTAAATTACTCTAGGAAATTTTTTATGCTCCCTTGTTCTGAACAGGCCTTGGCATGCCCTTTTGTTCTCATACTAACTTTGCTTTCACTAATACTGCATTAGCATCTTTGTAATTACTGGTTCAGACATAAATGTCCCCAGAAGACTACACGAGGTCTAGGACCTTGTTTATGTGATTCTCTATTTATGTTCAGCTCCTGACCCTAAGCAGGCATTAGATATTCACTGAATAACTGCAACAAACCTCAGGACATGTTGAATTTTAGTTACTCTCCAAATAGAAACAACCAGAAATCAGATATAATATAGATCTTGGGTTCCAGAGAGAGGTGAGAGAAGAGATGAAAAATTTATTAGTGGCTGATTCCAGGCAGTTGGAAGGCCTGGAGTGGATTACCGTTACTTAGGGGCACAGGTAGAAGGCAGTATGACAAGGTCAGCGGTCAGAACTCTGGACAGCGACCCCATTTTCTGTGTTGCGCGGCAGAATAAAATCAGTATGAAAGTTGCGTGAAACCCTGTCCCCGATGAAGTTTTTCAACCATGTGAATAATTTTTAATAGAAAGATATTTCAGAACTAAGCTGTTTTTGAGATATGATCGCTATGAATATGGATTTATAATCATGACACTGTTGAGTTTTTATCTGCTAATATGCAGAAAGTAGGGTTTTAAATTTGACCGAGGAGTGGCAGGGACACAGGTCAGAGGCCGGGAGTCTATGCAGTGAGGAAGCAGCAGAGTCAAGGAGTTCCAGGAGACATATGGTCCAGGAAATGGTCTGAGAGGCGAGTGGCCTTGGGTGGCTAGTGGTGCTGTGTGTTCACGACAGAAGCAGCCTGGTCCTGCCTTGTCTTTGGCCTACTTGTCATCAATTTTAAAAGTGTGCAACAGAGTGACTTCTAGTACACATATATTTTATTATTTTTATTGCCTGATCATGGTTTTACTGTGGAAAAATCCCTTTGTTTGAATGACAAATTTAATACAGGCTGCTTCTTAACCACGTGCATATTTACAGATCTGACTACCAAGCTAACACAACCCAGAGTGAGCAGAAGGGACTAACACTTTTTCCTGAAGGCAAGCAGGCTTGCAATCCAGGGGGGATGAGTGTAAACACTGAGACCCATCTGCTAGAGATATTCTGCCCCAGTCTACTGAATTAAGACCTAGGGACGTTGTTTGGATGTTAACTACATTCGGGACCGAGCCACATGCAGCTCCACTGAGCCATAGCTAAGCCTTTTGCTCGCAGCCTCTGCTCACAATCAGCCCTTGGGAGTTTCAGCTGCACAGCACAGGTGGTAAGTACCTCATCGTTTTAACACCTTCAGCCAAAGGAGCAGCTGTGCTTCACCCCCAGCAACTTCCAGGGTCAGCAGGGAGAGAAGGCTCCAGGAGCCTGATTGATGTCTGTTTTATTACATGACTACACACCCCACATTTCCCAGGATAGCCTTCTCTGAATGAGCCAGACCAGAAGGGCTGAGTGTTGGCTCAGGAACACACATTGAAGGCACGTTGACTCATTCTTGGAGCTATCAAGGAGAAAGCACGGGGTATAGAAAGGTTCATGGTCTCAGAACTGGGCTCCAGCCCAGTGCTGTCATCTATTAGTTATAGACCCTGAGCAAGTGCTAACCTTGCTGTACCTCAGGTTCTGCATCTGTAAAATAAAGTTAATCATTCTGTAAGGATGTTTTTAAGGGTTGAATGAGTGCACCCATGTACAAACCTAGCACAATACCTGGAGCACAATATTTATTCAACAAGAAAATTAATTCACCCTAGTATATTCACAAGCCTTCAGAATCCAGAAGCTACTCCATCTTTTCCACATAACTAAATGACAGAGATCATTTCCACAGCACCAGTGCTTAGCAGCTGATTGAGCAAGGAGGAACTCATGCATCTGGGAGAACCCATGTACAGAAACTCATGTTTCTGTGTCATGAACTCATAGAACATAAGATTTATCTTTTCTCCACAGGACACGGTAGAGGAGAAGACAGTCTTTCATTTGATGGTGATTATGTACGTCATTATGAAACTTCTCCAGCAATGCACAATAAAATGTTACAATGTGCTAGAAGGACAAAGGAAAACTTACATAATAAATATTAAAAATAATTTTGAGTTGGAGTAATGGAATATTAAGATAGGAAAGTATGCTTGATGTCCATTGTTCTATGCTGCTAAAAATTCACTCTTTCTACTTCTGTCACCAATACTGTTTCTTTATTGGGTAATCACCAGCCATGAAATCTTTTTTTTTTTTTTAAGTTTTTTTTTTTTTTTTTTTTTTTTTTGAGACAGAGTCTTGCTTTGCGGTTCAGGCTGGCCCTAAGCTCAGCCTCAAACTCACATCACAGCAATCCTCCTGCCTCTGCCTCCCGAGTGCTGGAATTATAGGCGTGAGCCACCACGCCCAGCACTGTGGTGTGTGGTACTGATTGCTGCTGGGCGTGAGTCTCCACGCCCAGTATTGTTATGTGGTTATCGGGGATCGAACCCGGGTCCTTGTGCTTCCAAGACAGGCACCGGAACCACTGAGCTATATCCCCGGCCCCAACCATGAAATCTTATGTTGTCTTACAAGAGCTGATGAGGGACCTGTTGTCCTCTGGCCAATCAGAGGGCTTCATTCCTCAGTCATAGAGGTTGTTTGGGATTCTCAGGACTGGGCTTGCCAGAGCTGTTGGAGAGGAAGAGGATCCTTTTTACCGGGATGTTTCAGTGCAGGAGTAGAGTGTGATGCCCAGAGGCCCACCTCGTGGGAGGGTCTGCTCAAAAGCAGGTCTGTGTGGAGTCAAGAAGAGCTGCCAAGAGGAGTGGAGGCTGGGGGACTGATTCAGTGATAGCTTCTGAGGATCTGGATACATTCATGCCTGAAACTTCTGGACTTTAGCTCTTATGTGAGCTAATTAATTTCTCATTTTGCTTGAGCCATTTTGAACTGGGTTTCTGGCACTTGTAACTGGAAGTATCTTGATTGTTTTTTTTCAGAAGGGAACTTATATACCAGTTATCTTAACTTTCTGTCTGATGTCTGAATCTCCTCTACAACTTCCAGTGGAACAGTCACCACACAGCCAAGGCTTGGACTCTTCCGGTGACGTGGAGCTTACGCCAACAAAAGAAATCTGTCCCATCTTTGAAGCTTTCACTACTACAAATCTTTTCTTATAGTTTGTGGACATTTTCTTTTGAAACTTTCATATAGTTACAGCAAGGCTCACAGATTGAGTAGATGCCTACTCAATCAAGTAGATCACAGTAGATGCCTAAACTCATAGATAGTACCAAACTCTGCATGTACTATAATTTACCCTAAACATGCATGTTAAATGAAATTTAATTTTATGTTAGGCTCAGAAAGAGAAGAACAATAATGACTAATAAAATAAGAACAATAATAACAATGCGCTATAATAAAAGGTATACAAGACTTAGGAATTGGGCCGGGGAGTTAGCTCAGTGGTTCCAGCGCCTGTCTTGCAAGCGCAAGGGCCAGGGTTCGATTCCCCGGTAACCACATAACAATACTGGGTGTGGAGACCCACGCCCAGCAGCAACCAGTACCACATACCACAGTGCCGGGTGTGGTGGCTCACGCCTGTAATCCCAGCACTCGGGAGGCAGAGGCAGGAGGATTGTGATGTGAGTTTGAGGCTGAGCTCAGGGCCAGCCTGAACCACAAAGTGAGACCCTGTCTCCAAAAAACCTAAAAAAAAAAGACTTAGGAATTATGTATGTATGAAATGTTCCATTTAATATATTTCGGTTGCAGTCGACTACAGGTAATTGAAACAAAGGAAAATGGAACCATGAAGAGACTCCTGTGTAAGATATTTCTAGTTGTAAAATACACTCACATCATGTATCAATCCTGGACACCACTCAGAAGGTTAGTTTTGTAAATTTTATTCCCACTTTATAAATGAGGAGACTGAGTCCCTGTTGGCTGGCTCGAGGTCACACATGGCTGGAACAAAAAATCCGTAACTCTAAGCATCCCTCAAGTTTCCCCAACATGATTGCTACTTCTCTGAGCAAGGGGTTATAAAGCTGTCTTTGTCAAAACCACACGAAAAAATGTTCAACATCACTGGTCATTCAAGGGATGCAAATGAAATCTACACTGAGATTCCATCTCACTCCCCAAAGAAAGGCTGCTATCAAAAAATTAACCAATGGGACAGGGATTTAGCTCAGTGATTCCAGAGCCTGTCATCCCAGCAATCAGGAGGCAGAGGCAGGAGGACTGAGGAGTTCGAGGCTGAGTTCAGGACCAGCCTGAACTACAAAGTGAGACCCTGTCTCAAAAACCAAAAACCAAAAAAACCCAAAAATTAGGATTAGAGGTCCTGTCTGACCCTGCTATTTCCCTGCTAGGTATATGCACGAAAGAATTAAAAGCATTGGATCACAGCAACATATGTACATCCATGTTTATAGCAGCATAGTTTGTAATAGTTAAACCCCGGAAACAGCCCAAATGCCCATCAACTGAAGACTGGATAAAGAACACGTGGGTTTTTAAAAAATAAAATGGAGTATTAGTCATAAAGAATTACAAATTAGAGATATGTATACTCAAATAGATGTACCTTGAGGACATACTCACAAGTGAAATAAATAGGGGACGCATATGTAAATACTATATCATTTCTCTAGTGTGAGAACCTGAAGGTGGAAATGAAGTTCGGAATGTATGATAGATACTGTGAAATAGGAAGATAATGTTCAAAGGGAAAAGGTAAAGGAGGGTAGCGGAAAGTAAAATAGGGAAAGAAAAAAATCCAATGGTTAAAAACAAATGGAAGCAAACCTTGTGTATATAGAGGCGTGGGGGAGGTAGGGAGGGTGAGTAAATAGGAAAAATAAGAATCAAGATATATCACATACAGGCACAAATTCTCAATGTTGAATGTGATCATAATGTATTGCTAAAGTAGCCAATAAACTCAATAAAGGGGAAAACCCATGATAACAACAGCTCTGCTCCAGGATGCTCCTAAGTGAGCTGGAGGCCGTGGGAACACCTGCTCTTGGCCCTCTGGCTCACAGGCAAAAGCCAGGGATGCAAGGGATGTAGATCTCCTCTGACCACTGAGGGACGGTCCTCCAGGCCCTTTCTCCTGAGCAGTCGGGTGGGCTATAGCGCAGCACTGCAAAAATCTACTCAATCTTTTGCTCTACATGTTGTCAGGACCTAGGAAACAATAACCCTGAATATTCTGAGGGCGGAAATGACTCCCTGGGTAGAAATAGTGTGGGAAGCCACATTAACTCTTTCAGACCATTAGGCCATCATTTAGAAAATTACTGCTTTCCTCTAAATGGGTCCCTCGTGGGTACAGGGAATGAGAATCCTCTAATTTGCCATTTCTCCCTTTTCTCTCAGCTGCTTTCTTCAATTATGATGTAAACCAAGAAGTTAATGATTGCTTTATTATCAGTCATCAGATCCTCTCGTAAACACCCATAATGCTTCTGCAGATATGCTATATTGAAATATGTGGAGTCAACTCTAGGCATGAGATGTTGGCAGAGGGAAGGGGTTGATGGGCTGGATCCCGAGACCCACAGGATTGAGAAGTGGCTCAGGGTACAGGAAGTCCCTGCTCTTTGAATTCTGAGCTGATGGAGAGTGTGTGACATGGAGCCTCATCCCCTCAGGATGCAGATGGAGGGAGAGACGCTGCTAGAAACCTCAGGACAGGAATTGCTGCACCACACTCAGAAGAAAGAACCCATAGTTCCAATATGGGAGCCGGTATCTTTGGCTCAGATTGTGTGTTACAAGGGAGATGCTTGAAGGGCAGCATTGTTCCCTTAAAATCGGCTTCACCTAATTCCTCAGAATGCATGACCACTGCTGTTTCACAGAGCTCAGGCCAGGTGTCTGTCCTGAGGGGGAAACCAAAGTATCAGAGCTCTCCTTTGCTCTTACAAATCTGGGGCTATTAGGCAATGCCCAGTAGAGCTGATAGGGCCTAATGTTACCCAATGCTGACCAGAGCAGTAATGCTTTGTGTTCATATAGCATTAAAAGTTTTTGAAGCATGTACATATTGATTAATATATTAAGGATTTTTTGTTTTATTTTTTAAGCTTTATTGTGTCATAATAGACAAATAAAATGTATATATTCAAGGTGTACAGTGTGAGGTTCTGATATATATTGTGAAATGCTTTCCACAATCAGCTAATTAACATGCCTATCACCTTGCAGTGACATGTGAGTATGTGTGTGTGTTAAGAATATTTAAGGGCTCTCAATGAATTTGAAGTACACAATACATTATTATTAATTAGAGACAGCATGCTGTGTATTAGTCCCCCAAGACATAGTCATATTGTAACTGCAAGTTTGTACCCTTTGACCAACATCTTCCCACTTGCACATTCACTGTTGACTGGGATGGGCCTTGTGGACACGTGAGCAGGACTACACCACGCGGCTGAACTCAGAGTAGGACCCCTTGCTCGGTTAATGTTTAGTGCCGTCGTCGTCATCGTCGTCGTCCTCGTCTTGTACTTCTAAATAATTTTAACCCTGAATGATCCTGAGTTGAGGGTAGAACCTTTCTTGGCATGAGTTTTGGCTTCTGGGGACTTTGAGTGGCTGCCCTTTCCTACCTCACTCCACACCCACCACAGGACTTTGCCTGTGCAGTGAGCAGGTGGCTGGCCTGCGTGCAGTCATTTCCCAGCCTTCTTCCCTGCCTCGGGGTGGTAAGGGGTTTCTGTGCAGAGGGAGACCCACACTACGGACTCTCAGGCACACCAGTGGCCAGTGAGTACCCCAGCAGGGGGACCCCCAGAGCTCACATGACCCAGAGGCTGTAACCCCTGGGCATCTGTGTGGGCTGCAGCCACAGGCCTGTGTGAGGGGTGGCAACTCCCATGATCCTGGCTGGCCATTCTCAGGCTTTCATTGTGTTCTCGGCCCTCAAGACCATATAGCGAGCCTTGCTGCTGGCATTATTATACCTTGCAAGCCAGAAGGGACAAGGTTCTCTACTTCCACTACTTCCAGAATAGTGGGGAGCATCATTGTTTTTCTATCACTTGCACCGAGCCAAGCACTTAACAATAGATCATCTTATTAACCATCACAACAAATGGATGAGATAGGGATTGCGCATTAAGTTGGATCTCATCTCCTCCAAGGTTTCATTTCCTCATCTGCAAAACTGATATAATAAATCTTAATTTACCCGGTATTTTGAGACCTGAATATGATGTGTGAAGTAAGCAATGAAGAGGATTGTATCTAGCCATGCTCAGCACTACATGTATTTGGAAGAAACATTTTGAAAAACAGCCTCAGGAGAAAGGGGAGACCCTAGGCTCATACTCAGGTGTAATGCAAGAGGACTGCTTAACTTTTGCACCTATGATAGAGTTCAGATTGCTCTCTAAGAAGAAGAAGATAAAAAGAGATAAACCAATGAGGGCAAAGGCTTTGTGAGGATGAGAATGCGAATGGCAATGTGGCCTTCAGAGGAGGGAAATATGGATGGTGCCTGAAACAAATGGTTAGTGTGGGGATTCTGTTTCACATGCTCCCACCGCCCATCTCCATGGAGCATGTAGAAAAAACGAAATCACTGAGCACTGCTCTTATGTGATTAGATTAACAGAGGTGGCCAGTGTCACAGAGAACCTGAGATTTGAATCTATGTGGCACAAACGAAAACAGACAGCATATGGTGGAAAATGAGTCTAGAGCTGATGCTGGGTTATAAAATTCGTTTTTGATGATTTCCTGTGGTGACGTCCCTTTGTTCGGGCTGCAGACTTGGGTGTGTGTGGGGGGATGTGTTGGGTTTAAATCTCTCCACCATCAGGCTGCACACACAGTGGGCACTCAGACATTCAGCGCTGATCTGCGAGGAGCGATTACTGAGGAAGGAGAGCAACATGCTTCCGCACAATGATTTCAAGGGCCATATGATGGAGGGATAGTTTCTCCAGTTTATTGATCAGACAGAGGAGGCCCAGAGAAGCTAGAAAATCTGCCTGGGGTGATATCGCTCCTGGAGACCCAAATCCATGCCCAATATGTACATCTCCCCAACCCCCACGTTTCTTATAGATCACTCAGACTTCTGGTGACGTATTAACCAAGCATCATTCACATTATGTATATTTTAAACTTCATTTAAACAAGGAGTGTAAAGCAAACTGAGTTTAAGCATGCTCAGGGAATAAGAAGTAGAAAAGAGGAGAGGCAACAAGAATGCAAGAAAAAATGCATAGCAGAACATGGTTATTCCTTAGATAATTGTAGGATTATATTGATATTAGTCATTGTACTGTAATGACACCAAAAAGGGAAAGTGTGCCAGGTAGTGGCAGCCTATCAGGGAGGAAAAGGCTGCCTCCAGTGTGTCTGAAAGCATGGCTTTTTCTTCAGCCAAGTCGAGTTCAAAGAAGCACATGAATAATTGGCTACAGCTACCCTTTAAGCAAGTGCCAGCTCTCTCTGCTCAGGTTGATACATCTCCAGACCTCAGGGAGCCGAGAATCAGCTGCCAGCAGCCAATGGGCTTCCGAGCATTCATAACCAGACCAGGTGCTGATCCATCAAACTAATTAGCAGCCTGTGGGCCACAGCTAGGAAGGTGGAAGTTTTTAACTCTTTTCCTGCAGACTCTGTGCCTATCTCTGCTTTTTGAACTTATTCTATCAGTTTAGCTACAAAAAAGAAAGTATTTAGAATTCAAATGGTAAGAGGCTAAAAGGAAACCTCAGTTTGCTTTAAATAAGGCAACAGACTACAAGCAAGTGAACTGTGACTTACAAATATGTTTATGTATATACACATCAATATGTTTATGTATATACACATCCCCTTCTATATATCTTCATTTTTCTTAGAATAATATCATACCGTGAGTATGCAGTAAGTGTTGGCTCTTCTTAATATGATATAAGGATATATAAAACAGAAATAACAAACAACAGGAGAAAACAGGGCAGAATTATAAAGGAGCAAGATATATAGCTTGTTGGCATCTGAAATGTATTTAATTATCAGGCTCCCCTAAGAGCAGAGGAAACAGAATTAGCTTTAACTGGAAATATAGAAAATAGGTTGGAAATTCTGAAAACTGGAAAACTTACTTTAATTAGGAAACAAAGGTGATGGGACATATCAGAGACATATTTGCAAATTATTAGACTTACAAACAAATATATAAACCAGCAGAGAAAAGAACACAGTGGATTTTAGGAAACTTGTATAAATTTTATAGATAGTGCATTTAAAATTAGTTTTAATGTGATGGTCCATTAATAAAGCAGAATTAGTAATCAAGCCAACACCATTCTAAATGTCTTCCTTGACATAAGAAAAACATCCTGCTGCCAACCTGTTCAATATTTATGACTTTCGTGAGGCTCTGTTTATCATGGATCCATCTCCTCCAAGGAGAGTAGTCCTAATAGATGGTGTAGGAAGATGGAATAATGAGAATATCTTAGCTCCCGAGGTGGCCAAGTTTGGCCTGTGAGGGAACGGTGAGGCGGGATGCCGGCAGGAGTCTTGGAACACGGAGGTAACGTTTATGGAGAGGTCGGCACGGGCTCTGTGTCAACATACGAAGAACTGAGACATGCCTTCAGCTGAAGAGAGGATTCAATGACATCTCTAACATCACCATCTGGAGACAAAAATCCTGAGGTAGGGCTTTTTTTTTTTTTTTTTAAACCGTAATATCTTACTTATGAGCTTTATTAATGACAAGATTCCAGCCAAGGTTCTCTTGGACTACTTACTAAGAAACTGTTTGCTGCTTGATTCTGGGGTTAAAAAATGGATTTATGCCTTAGCAGGGAACAGCTGTCATTATATTTGTAGAACCAAGAGTCAAGATAATGAAACTGACATGATTCCAGAGTCTTCAGGGACCTAAGGAAAGCATTATACAGCCTGAGGAGGTTTGGATGTACTGGCTGTAATGTAAACTCTATTGCCCCAAGAAACTAATTTACATGTTGAGATTACAAGCACAAATCTTTCCCCAAATATTTACCGAATAAAAACATAGTGAGTGGCTCCTTAGGGAGAGTAGGGGCATGAGTGGGATTACTTCTGCTGTAAGAAATTAATGTCCTATCCTGGATTGTACTTAGGGCTGTCGTCTTTTAAACAGACTGTAGCAGGTGATTCAGGGTCTGTGAGCCTCTGAGCTCGTGCCAAGTGATAATCCTTTATCAGGCGTCCCACAGCAGTGGGGTGCAAAGCAGATGAGGTCCAAATCTGTTCTGTGACCACTATGTCTGGGGTCCTGTTATTATCATATGGAAGCAAGTCCTCCATCTGTCTCCACCCCTGCCAACCAGTTCCCAAGGCTTCCTATGTAAGTCGTTTATTACTAACAGGAAAAAGATACGTCTGCGATCCTGACCTGACCTACCGTTCTAGCCTCAAGTCTGGTCTCTCCTCACTTGGACCCCTTGGCTATGCCTACAGGATGCTGCAATTGGCTCTTTTTGCCTATGGGACCCTCTTTTTTTTTTTTACCATGAATATCCTTTAACCAGTTCTCTTCCTGGAAAACTGTTCTTGGGCTGGGGATTTAGCTCAGTGGTTCCAGTGCTTGTATTGCAAGAGCAAGGACCCGGTTCGATTCCTGGTAACCACACACCACAGTGCCAGGCATGGTGGCTCATGCCAGCAATCCCAGCACTCTGGAGGCAGAGGCAGGAGGATTTTGGAGATCGAAGCTGAGTTCAGGACCAGCCTGAACTGGAAAGTGAGATCTTGTCTCAAAAACACTAAAAAGAGGCTGGGGTTTTAGCTCAGTAATTCCGGCGCCTGTCTTGCAAGCACAAGGACCCGGGTTCGATTCTTGGTAACCACATACAATACTGGATGTGGAGATTCATGCCCAGCAGCAATCAGTACCACATACCACAGTCCCAGGCACGGTGGCTCACGCCTGTAATCCCAGTACTTGGGAGGCAGAGGCAGGAGGATTGCTGTGATGTGAGCTGGAGGCTGAGCTCAGGACCAGCCTGAACTACAAAATGAGACCCTGTCAAAAAACAAAACAAAACAAAACAAAACAAAACAAAACAAAACACCCACAAAAAACAAAAACAAAAAATCCACACTAAAAAGAATAGAAAAGAAAACTCTTCTTGCTACAGGTTACTTCCTCCTGAAAGAATTCCTCCATAATAACAGCAGACATGCAGCAGAGGTTCTTCGGCACCAGGTAAAAGCTTTTTTCAATGTGTTCAGTTCTTAGTGGGCCCCACAGGGCAAGTACTCTTACAGTCCTTGTTTTAGGGACAGAGAAACTCAAAGGCTGAGTAGACAAGGAATTTACTCAACTCTGTGTTAGTCACTTTCTGTTGCTGGGAAAAAACACCTGATGCTCACAGTTTAAAGGGGGAAAGGTTTATTTTGGCTCACAGTGTCAGAGAGTTCACCCCACAGTTGGCTGGACCAAGGCACGAAAGGTGCAGCGGAGAGAAGCCGCTCAACTCACAGCAACCAGGAAGCAGAGAGGGAGAGCAGAAGAGGCATCTTCCCCCAAGACACACTGTCAGTGACCTCCTTCCACCAACCAGGCCCCAGGCCCACATCCTCTATCAGCACGTTCGGCTGTGAGCTGATCAGTGGGTGAGTATGGTGATGTGTTGGAACCCTCAATACAGGAGTCTTCTGGGATGCTTCATATTTAAACCTCACCAGTAAGAGGCAGAGCTGAGGCAATCAACCAAGGAAGCCTGGCTCCAGTGTGTCTGTCCCCACCACCACCCTGAGTACAGGGGCCCTGGTCTTGGCTGCGGCAGCCTGAACCCACCCCACCAGTGACCCAGCTGCACTGCACAGAGGTCACGGTGCAGTGCCACTCTTTCTGTGGTCATGGCGCAGTCCTCCTCTTTCTGTACACTCTAACTCCGACCAACCCATCCGCACTCAGCCCAGGCTGGCCCCCTCCTCCAGCCTTGAAAAGCTGAATCCTCCTTTGCCCATGGCATGCTCTTCTGTGCCACGGCACTTACTGGCCTGTGTGTTTACCTATCTGCTACCACGTCTATCTGTGAACTCTGTGAGGTTCTGAACACAGGGATGGCTTCTCCTCTTTGGGTATGTAACACATGACCTGGCATATGGGGCTTTGGTTTAGTAAACATTTCTCTGTCAACAGACAGACACTTGTGCTACGAAGTCTTCATTTCCAACTCTGGCTTCCAGCTTTTACAAACAGATTAAAAACAAAAGGGATTCCATCACAAATCCCTGGAAAATCATGACAAATGCTTCGCCAGTTCAGAAAGAAATAGAGCTATTTATAGTGCAGGGCTTAACAAGAAATGACCTACACTTAATCTGCCCACATGGCTTAGCTTCACGG
>PVIR01019897.1:7752-31397 GCA_004026965.1 Petromus typicus
GCCGGAACCACTGAGCTAACTCCCCGGCCCACCATCTTTTTTGGTTTTTTGAGACAGGGATCTTACTGTGTAGCTCAGGTTAGGCTTGAACTCACTCTACAGCCCAGCCTGCTCTCAAACTTGCAGTCATGTCCCAGCCTCAGCTTCTGGAGTGCTGGGATTACAGGTATGCACCACCACACTAGGCTGGACCCCAATTCTGACCCTAACAACCATCCAGGGGAGCTGACAGAGAGACCCCTTACTCTGGTTCTGCTGCCCCTGCTTGGCCCTTTCCTCCCACCCCCTCCACTCCAGCCACTTTGTCCTGGAACAGATGAAACCCTAGTGCAACACGCTCCTCCTCAAGGCAGGCCCAGGGCCTCTCTCTCTTCTCCCAGCCTCCTGGACTTGCTCCATCTGTAATTGCATGTGGCTTTCTTCATGGGTGACTGGCATGCTTACTTTTGTTTCCCCAAGGAGCTGTGGTTGGCAGTAGCTGGTCTTTGATAAATGGCGGTCAAGTTGGTGCAAGTTAAATGAGATACTGCATCAAATTGTCAGGACCAACAGGAGGACAGTCCTGTTCACAGGAGATGTGGCCACAATCACTGCACAGGAAGCCCCAATTCATTCATGAGTGTAGTCCCAGCACTCTTAGACTGAGGCAGGAGGATCACAGGTTTGATCCTACCCTTGGCAATTTAATGGCTTGATGAGACTCTATCTCAAAATAACAAAGGGCAGAGGACATAGCTCAGTATAAAGGCCAAGTTCAATCCTCAGCACTGTAGTAATAGTGACAATCATAGAAAGGGCAAAAGCATGGCTGCGGGGATAGCTCTGGTAGTAGGGTGGTTGCCTAACATTTGAGAGGCCCTGGGGTCAATCCCCAGCTCCACCACCATCTATGTATCATGCACGTATAGGTGGGGCTTTGGGGAGGCTGACACTTATCTCAGATGATGGATTTTTTTAGCTAAAAGCAATGCTGGGAGGTGAAGCCTGGCGGGAGGTGAGCCGCTGGGGGCATGGCCTGATGGCCCTGTATCCTTCCCTCCTCTCTCTCCGGCCTTCCATCTCCACAGTGTGAGTCTTTTTCCTCTGCCTCCTCCCTGACCTACAGCCTGCTCACTGTGGATGGAAACCTGTACAAACTGTAAGCCAAAATAAAGCTTTCCTCCTTGGAATTGTAGATGTCAGCTATTGTATCTTAGCAACAGGAAAGTTAAGATAATACATATGTGAAAAAAGCTAATCTGAAAAGGCTGTATACTGTATGATTCCAACTGTAAAAAGTTTTTTGTCACTGGGGATTTAGCTCAGTGGTGTGGTTGCTTACCTTGCAAGCACAAGGTCATATGGTCTTGATATCGATCCTTAGTACTGAAGAAAAAATTATATATATATATTTATGTTTTTATATATTATATATATATATATATGCCTTTTTTATTTTAAAGAAAAAAATAATAAAAATGTCTATGAGTCGTAGTGCATACCTGTAATCCAGTGCTTTGGAGGCTGAGGCAGGAAAATTGCTATAAGTTTGAGACCAGCTTTGGTTACACAATTCGAGGCCAGCCTGAAGTATAATGAGACCATCTCAAGAAAAGAAAAACAGGGCTGGGGATATAGCTCAGTGGTTCCAGAGCCTGTCTAGCAAGTGCAAGGGCCCAGGTTCAATCCCTGGTAACCACATACAATACTGGATGTAGAGACTCACGCCCACCAGCAATCAGCACCACATACCACAGTGCCGGACATGGTGGCTCACGCCTGTAATCCCAGCACTTGGGAGGCAGAGGCAGGAGGATTGCTGTGATGTGAGTTGGAGGCTGAGCTCAGGGCCAGCCTGAACTACAAAGCGAGACCCTGTCTCAAAAAAAAAAAGAAAAAGAAAAACAGGTGCATGTGGTGGCGCACATCTGTCATCCCAGCCCTCTGGACACTGAGGCAGGATGATTGCCATGGGTGTAAAGTCAACCTGAGCTACATAGTGAGGCCCTGTCTAAAAAAGAAAAAAAAAAATCAGGATTTTAAAATAGTAATGAATGGATGGGGATTTAGCTCAGTAGTTCTGGCTCCTGTCTTGCAAGAGAAAGGTCCTGAGTTCGATAACCCCTAACCCCCAAAATATATAACAATGTTCATGCTAGGCTAGGTAGTGTACTTGAGTGCTGGGGTGTGTGCTCAGTATGTTGAAGGCCTGAGTTCCATCCCAGCACTCAAACTACACACAACTCAGAGCAGGACATTCATCACATAGTGCTGTAACATCCTCTGCTGCTGCCTGCTGAGAGCAGCTTCAGTGGCTTTTACTCTTGTGCATAATTATCCCCATGGGTTCTGGGTAACTTTGTGTCCTAGGCTGATGGACACTTGAAATGTACCTTGTGCAGCTGAGGAAATGAAATTTAATCTTCATTAAATTTAAACATTTGAAGCAGATGTGGTGCCCACCTGTAGTTCCAGTATCTGGGAGGCTGAGGCAGGAGGATCCCAAGTTTGAACCTAGCTTAGGCACCTTCTGGATTTAGCAAGACCCTGTGTCAAAACCAAAAAATGAAAAAGGTCTGGGGGAATAGCTCAGTTTGAAAGCCCTGGGTTCATTTAATCCCCTGCACTGCAAAAAGAAAGAAAATAAAAAGGAAGATGAACTTATTTCAGGGATTTGAGCTGCCTCGTGGGGGAGTCAAGCACCCCAGGAAGCAGGGAGCCTCCTGTCCCAGGCAGCACAAACCTTGAAGGAACCATGGGGCTGCGGGGTGGTGGCAGTCAGGGTCCCGGGGCCTTTAGGAGGGGCGAGCAGGGGAGGTTCTGCTTTTTAGTTCAGTGGAGACCCTGGGCAGTCACCTGTCCCAAGCCTCGCTCCCAACCTGTACAGTGGGTACAGGAAAAAGTCACTGACCATGTGGCTTCCTCTGCCTTCACACAGCCAGTCAGGTGACACTAGCGCCACTTGCTTCATGTGGGGCCTGACAGGGTTAGATGCTGGTCCCTTGGGGGCAGGAGCTGGGCTAAATGCGTGTCCACTGCACTCCCACAGCCTTTAAAGGCAAGGTCTGTGGGGTACCTGCTCCAGTTGTCGCTGATGGCCCATTTCTCAAAGGCAAACGTGAATGATGTCATGACTCCTAGGACACAGAGGTAACCAAGCCATGTCCCCAGCCACCCTCTGTCCCATCCTGTCCACCCGCTTTTGTCTCACGTGTGAAACACATCACTGCCCAGGTCCCTGTCCTCTGGCCCCTAACGCCAGCTCATGTCCGTGCTCAGGAACTACTCTGAGGAAGTCTCCCAACCCCTAGCCTGCCTATTCTAGAATGCTTTATTGCCTTTTTACCCAAAAAAGGCAAAATAGTTGCCTTTTGAAAAAATGTGTATTTTTCTAGTCAGGCGTGGTAGCGCGTCTACAATTTCAGCATTAAGCAGGCTGAGGCAGGACCGAGCTTGAGGCCAGACTGGTCTTCCTAGCGAGACCTCCTCTCAAAGTAAGTCTGCATTTTGAACTTTATTAATGTAGTTATTTGGTGTCTACACCTGTGAAACCACCATTTGGCAACATGACCATCATGGACACCATTGCCCCTGCTCAGTGTGCCTGTACCTACTCCCAGACAGGGCAGGAACACACCCGCCTTATTCTCCACATTCCCCTGCAACTGGCAGTGGCTGGATGGAGCCAAATGGGTGGTTGGATAAATAGGGTCCTCGTTTGAGATTAACAGCTTCTCTAAGGGCAGGGTCTTTGGATCAACTGTGTCCCCAGGGCCCTTCTAGGTAGTCCCCTCTGCCTAGGGGGATGGCGGCCCCAGGGACCCTAGGTAGCACAGCTGCTGTCTTCAGCAAAGGGGACCCTCCACCTGCTCCTTGCTGTCCTCAGCTTCTCAGAGCAAGGATGGCCACCCGGCCCTTACCCAAAGCACTTACCCTTACCCCAGGACTCAAAGGGCTGACTGGGCAGCCTCTGATCAGGGCAGGGAGAGAATTATGACCCAGGAAGAAGGATCTGGCCAGCAGTCCCACTTAGCCCCCAATTCCTCTAGACACCAGGCTTAGCAAGATCTTTCCTGGGCAGGTAAGGAAACTTGTTTCTATCCATGGGGCGAGACCCACCCACCCACCCCATCACCTGTGGTGCACCCTCCACAGCCCCCCATAACAACACTACAAGCCACGCCTGTCTTTTAAGGTGTGCACTTTTATTGAACTGGTCTCAAGTCAGTGTACAGGTAAGCCCTGGCTGCCTCCACACTTCAACCCACTCCCAGGGAGACCAAAAGCCTTCATACATCAAGTTGGGGGACAAAAAGAGGGTCCATGATGGCTGACCATTCAAAATAAAACAAAATAAAAAAGTATTAAGGCGAAGATTAAAAAAATTTGCATTACATAATTTACACAAAAGCAATGCTGTCACCCCTGTGTGTGGACTTGGGAGGACTGGGCCCTCCCCTCTATGTAGTGGGGCAGCTTTTGGGAGGGTGAGGGACTTCCTGTAACAATGCATCTCACAATATTTGGAATGATAAAAAAAAAAAAAAAAAAAAAAAAAAAAAAAAAAAAAAAAAAGAACAATGTACAATCAAAGTCCTCGGCCACATTGTAGAACTTTGGGGATGCTCGCTCCAACCGACTGGTCACCTTCACCGTTCCAGTTTTTAAATCCTGAGTCAAAAGCGCCAAAACAAAAAAACAAAACAAAAAAGAAAAAAACAAATAAAGCCATGCCAATCTCATCTGGTTTTCTGCGCGCAAGTTAGGTTTTGTTGAGAAAGGGTGAAGCGCAGCGAAGTAACAGTCCGCCTAGAAGCACTTGCGGTGCACAATGGAGGGGCCCGACTCGTCGTACTCCTGCTTGCTGATCCACATCTGCTGGAAGGTGGAGAGCGAGGCCAGGATGGAGCCGCCGATCCACACGGAGTACTTGCGCTCAGGGGGGGCAATGATCTGTGGAGAAAAGGGACAGTCATTGAAGGGAGAGTCATCATGGAGGGCCTTTGGAGCCCTGGCCCTGACAATGAGGATGAGGGGACACTCACCTTGATCTTCATAGTGCTGGGTGCCAGGGCTGTGATCTCCTTCTGCATCCTGTCAGCAATGCCGGGGTACATGGTGGTGCCACCGGACAGCACTGTGTTGGCGTAGAGGTCCTTACGGATGTCCACATCGCACTTCATGATGGAGTTGAAGGTAGTTTCGTGGATGCCACAGGATTCCATGCCTGAGGGGAAATGGAGGTTACACTTAGCTTCTACAGCTTGGCCACATGATGACACTGGGCTGGGGACAAGACCATAAAACCTTCCACTCACCTAAGAAGGAAGGCTGGAAAAGAGCCTCAGGGCAGCGGAACCGCTCATTGCCAATGGTGATCACCTGGCCGTCGGGCAGCTCATAGCTCTTCTCCAGGGAGGAGGAGGATGCAGCGGTGGCCATCTCCTGCTCGAAGTCCAGGGCAACGTAGCACAGCTTCTCCTTGATGTCACGCACGATTTCCCGCTCGGCTGTGGTGGTGAAGCTGTAGCCACGCTCCGTCAGGATCTTCATGAGGTAGTCTGTCAGGTCCCGGCCAGCCAGGTCCAGACGCAGGATGGCGTGGGGGAGGGCATAGCCCTCATAGATGGGCACAGTGTGGGTGACCCCGTCACCAGAATCCATCACGATGCCAGTGGTACGGCCAGAGGCATAGAGGGACAGCACAGCCTGGATGGCCACGTACATGGCCGGGGTGTTGAAGGTCTCGAACATGATCTGTAGGGAGGAATGGGTCTTATCACATGCTGGGGAAGCCACCAGGGGTGCCAGGGTAGGCTGGGGACATGCAGTGTACAAAAACACAGCTACGTGTGTCTGGGGTTCCATTCAGACCTAAAGGTGCACCTACTAAATACACACTCCAAGGCCACTTTACACCAGCTGTCACACGAGTCAATGTTAGTACCTATTCCCACAACACTGTCTTTCAAACACCTAAGTGAGAAATGCAAACAACGAGAAAAAGACCTCATCTGGGGAAAGCAAATAGAACCTGCAAAGTTCCAAAGAAGACTCAGGTCAAAGAAGAAAGAGGACCCTGGAGAATGGCAGAAGAGAGAACAAGTGAGATAGGGCGTGGCAGAGTCACAAGGACGGAGGCCGTTTTCGGAAGGCAGCAGCCACTGACCTGGGTCATCTTCTCACGGTTAGCCTTAGGGTTCAGAGGGGCCTCGGTCAGCAACACAGGATGTTCCTCAGGAGCCACACGCAGCTCGTTGTAAAAGGTGTGGTGCCAGATCTTCTCCATGTCGTCCCAGTTGGTGACAATGCCGTGCTCGATGGGGTACTTCAGAGTCAGGATGCCTCTCTTGCTCTGAGCTTCATCTCCTACGTAAGAGTCCTTCTGGCCCATGCCCACCATGACGCCCTGCGGAGAAGCTAGTCTTCAGGCTGGGCGCGGTCCCCACGGCCCCACCCGGGGAGCCCCTGCTGTAAAGGGGCATGTTCCCCACCGGGGTTCACGCGGCTGGCCGTCCTACCTGGTGCCTTGGGCGCCCCACGATGGAGGGGAAGACAGCGCGGGGTGCATCGTCGCCCGCGAAGCCGGCTTTGCACATGCCGGAGCCGTTGTCGACAACGAGCGCAGCAATATCGTCATCCATGGCGAGCTACGGGGAGACCGGCGAAGTGACTAGGGGGTCGTGGTCACCCCCGCCCTCAGGCCGCCAGGGGGCGCCAAAGCGCGCCCAACTCTGGGACAAAGGAAGCCAGGCCGGCCGCGTTATTACCATAAAAGGCAAACGCTGGTCGGAGGCGGCCCAGGCGCGCGGCAGGAAGCCAGGCTCCCGCCCCTTCCCACCGGGCGCCGGCCCCGCCCCCGCCCAGTTCAAACTGCTCCCAACAAGCTGGCGGGCACGCGCTCAGCGGCCACACCCGACGGCGCGGCAGGAAGCGCACGCATGCGCCCAAGAGGCGCGGCGACCCCACCCCTTCCGGCCGGCGGTCCCGCCCTCGCGACGGCCCGCGACGCGGCACTCAGACCTCCAGAGCGCACGCGCAGCAGCGCCCCAGCCCCCCAACCCGGCCCGGCCAGGTCCGCCGCGCCCGGTCCACGGAGCAAGCGGCCGGCTCGGGGGAAACGTGTCCGCCAACAGATACAGCGCGCCTGAATCCAACGCCAGGCCCCGGGGTGGGGAGAGGGCGCAGCCCCCACCCTCCAGTCGGGTGTCCCTGCGAGCGTGAACACCACGGCCCTGGTGGCTCTGCGGTGTCTCACCGCGGCCTGAATAGCTAGCTCCCCGCGCGCCGCTGCAACCGGCCCTCAAGTGCCCATCTCGCGGCCCAAGCAGTTCTTAAGTGTCCAAGCTACAGTCCGAGCGGCCCTCTTGAGCGCCTACACTTAACACCCGACTACGTTTAGGCGACTGGCCCAGACCCTTAGGATGGCCGGGGCGAGTCAGGCAGCGGGCGCGGCGCGGGCCTTACCTGGGTGGCGGTGAGACCGGCGGCGGAGAAGCGGGAGACAGTGCTCGCGAACTGGACGCGGATTCGACAGTGGCTGTGCGGCGCGCCGCCGGGTTTTATAGGGCGCCACAGCAGCCGCTCGAGCCATAAAAGGCAACTTTCGAAACGGCGTAAGCTGATTGGCCGCGCGCCGCTCACTCACCGGCCTCGCCGCACTGTGCAGCATTTTTCTGCCCCCTCTCCCCTCCTTTAGCAAAAAAAAAAAAAAAAAAAAGAGGAAAGAGGGAGAGGGCGAGATTGAGGAAGAGGATGGAGAGTTTTGGCGTTGGCCGCCCTTGGGTGCTGGGGGGACCCTGGCCGGAGGTGCGCGCACAGCCCCCGCCCCCTGGACAGTGCTGGGTCTGTGCCTGCCGTGGCCAGGCCCGGGCTCGGCATGCCTGCCTCAGGTACTCCACTCAACCGGGGACCCTCTGTCCGTGGATGTCACATGAGGTGGGGGGATGCTCTGAACCAAGGTTGCCAAGGCTCTTGCCTGAGGTCCTTGGGGCACAGGGAGCTCAGCAAGTCGCTCCTCCTTGCCCGGAGGAAGAAGGTCCCTGGTTTTGCAGCCCGGGTTGGGGGCTTCCGTTTGCAAGGTGTGCTGGGTTACCGCTTGGACCTGGAGCTGTGGCGGGGTCCGGCCTCAGGAGACTTAGGGCTATGTTCGAAGGACAGAGCAGTGGCTGGAGGTGGACCCTGAGGAAGACTCCACACCTCCCCTGCAACCAGCCTGGGAAGACATTGTGAGCAAGGGACCATGGCCGACAGCCAGGCCGTTTCTGAGGGCTGCCTGGTCACACCCACCAACGCCAGGCCTGGGCCGTTAGCTGGTAACCAGGCTCTGCTGGCTGGGGCGGTGCCAACCAGTCCTCGTCCTGAGCCCCTTCACTAGGAGTCTGCTTGTCATGTGCTGGCGCAGCCAGATTGCTTGGGACCACCGGAGTCTGCCCGAGGTTCTAGGGGAGCAGGTACCAGCCAGGAGCTGAAGCTGGGGCCAGGAGCTCCCAGCAGCCAGAGAAGACCTTATTCGTCAGCCTGTCTTGCTCTGGATCAGGGGGTTTACACTGAGCCCCAATGAGCTGGGAGGGGGTGACAGGACTTTCACATAGGGACAAACAGGTTGGTACCCTAGGGTCGCCTGGCCGGCTTGTGACTCTGCACACAGTAGGCACTCTGGAGCGTCCCTGTGTTGGAGCAAGTCAAGGTTAGTCCATATATGGGTGCAGAATCCGGGCAGCACACCTCCGAGGCCACTCTGTAGCGTTCTGTCCTGCCACCGCCCTGAGCTGGGGGAGCTTTCCCACCCGGCCGCTCCCTGCCTCTGGGGGACGGGACTGCCCTGGCCCTGGCCTTGTGTCTCTCTGTCACAGGCGTCCTGCCAGGGGCTGCACCTCCTGCCAGCCCTGCGCTTCGCTGGTGGGGGTAGAGTGGGGGCGGGTGGCCCTTTTGGCTCCCCTTGCCAGGGCTGCCCTAGGCTGTCCACAGATACCAGTAGGAACCAGGGAAGGATGCCACCACCCACGGGGCTACTGGATGATGGGAAGGCTTTGAGGCTCCTGCGTAGGGTAGGAGCAGACCTGATATCCAGGCTGGACCTGCACGGCCACTTTTTCTCCTCTCAGCGAGGGCCAGCCAGGGGCAGGTGCTGCCAGCCCTACTGGACCTCAGGCTGGAGCAATCCTGAGCCAGCCTGCTGCTGCCTTACGGTTCCCTCTGCAGTGGCCACTTCCCGGTATGCTCCTATGCATCCCTCAAGGCCTATGTCAGAAGGCACCTTCTTAGAGAGTCCTTTGACATCCACAACATACACCTCCCTCCCCACTTCAGGTCACACGAAGGCACTGAGCTGGAATTTATAACTCAGTTTCCCTCTGCAGACTGTGAGCCTTTAAGAGTCTCCACTACCTCTACTTCCTTCTACCATACCCCTGCCAGCTGCGCTCTGTAGGGGGAATAAGGGACAGCCCTCAGAAAGAGCCCATGAAAAGATGGAGAGTTAAGTGGGGGCTGGGCAGGTAGGGGACCAGGAGAAAAGGAAGTAGCACCTAGCAGGGCCAGGGAGAGGAAGGGAGCCCTTCCTTTGGTTAGGAACTTTGTCCCCTTAGGCACTTTGGGAGCTGTGTCTCAGCAGGCACAATGGCCACAGCCCAGCCAGTAGGATGCCATCCGCCTTTCTAGTACTTTTTACCACCAAGCCTCTGCAGTTGGGGTTCCCCCCATCCTGGAGCATCTGGGCAGGGAACCTCCCACTGTACCCCATGCTGTGCTCAGAGTCCCATTTGGGCGGGATGGGTGAGAGCACGTGAATAGCAGGAAGGCCTGGCCAAGATGAGGAAACTGAGGCAGGGCTGGTAAAGGTGCCCAGAGCAGAAGTCCAGCTTGAAGGACTCCAGCTGCAGGGCCCCTAGGGTGGTGGCCTGGCCTTTAGCCAGCCCCTGCTTGCCCCTCCCTGGGTTAAGTGTCACTTGGAATGTCCCCAGGGACTAGGTCCAAAGGCTGTGGAGTCAGGATTCCAGCCCCACCTCAGTCCTTAACAGGTAAAGTATTTCTTGAGACCCGGAGAGGACAGCCGCCAGCTATGGGTCACAAAGCCCTCCGCCCTGGTTCTCGTGACCCTGGGCCCCTCTGAGCTTCGGGACCTCAGGGTTCTTTGGGCCTTGAGTGTGGGGATCCTCTGCCTCCTGGTGACTCTTCAGCCTCTGCACCGCCCTCTCCAGAAGTCAGCAGTGACTTCCTCCCCCTTCTCCCACAACAGCAGTAGCTTTCTTGTCCAGAGAGGGCAAGTGACCCAGCCAGGCTAAGCAGGGCTCGGGCTGGACTGAACCTGAAGGGCTTTTCCTCAGAGCCACTGCCAGAGCACACAGTAACCTGTGTGCCACTCCACCCTGGCGCTCACCAGCCAGCCTCATGCTCCAGCAGTATTTTGAGTAATGGGAATAAAACATCCATGATCACTGAGACAGACCTTCCCTAAGACAGCGAAAGAACAGATTTGCTGGTACCAGGAAAGAAGCCAGAAGTTTTCCTTAGCAAGAGCCCCCACCCTTTTTTTCCCCCTGAGTGATACTAGAGGTTGTCTCTGTAGTTCAGGCCGGCTTCAAACATACTATGTTGGCCTGGGATTCACTAGGCTCCTCCTGTCTCAGCCTCCCAAGTGCTGGGACTATAGGTGTGTATCACAATGCCCAGCTACCTTTTTCAATTTTTTAAATTTATTTTGAGACAAGGTCTTGTGAAATCATTAAGTGCCCAGGTTGGGCTCCTTCTTTTGATCTTTCTGCCTCAGCTTCCTAGAGTGCTGAGCTTACAGTTGGGTGACCCTGTGTCTGGTTTGAGGTAGGGTGCGGTGCTTCTTAAAGATCTGGAGGGACCTCTGAGAGGGGGACCGGGCAGCTAAGCAGGCTGTGCACCCCACCTGCTCCCAGCCCTAGCCCCAGCCCCAGCCTCTCCTGGGCTCCTTCCAGGTGAGGTGGCCTCCTGGGCTGGGTTGTCCCACGCTTCCCCCAGTGGAGGGGAATCCCTCCTCTGCAGGAACTGAGCACTTCTCAGGGTACTTGGGAGGAGGCGTTTTAATGCTTTTTTTTTAAAGACAAGCTCTCACTCTACTTCAGACTGTCCTTGAATTCACTACGTAGCCCAGGTTGACCTGGAACTCACAGCGATCCTCCTGTCTCTGCCTCCTGAGTTCTGGGATCACAAGTGTGTATAACCACACCCAGACTAATTGGGAGAGTTTTTAAAAATCCTTAAGAAACTACCCTTCTTCTGCTGAGTCCCCAGGACCTGGAGAGAAACCACCCACCTCTGGGGAGTTCCCATTTTGCTGATTAGGTTGAATTATTCAGAAACAGAAAATGAATGGCTGGGCTTCCCCCTGCACACCCTGAGGCCCTTTCTGCCTGTGCCTTAGATATCAGCTGTCCCTTCCCAGCTGCACACGGAGGCACCCAGAGACTTCCAGCATGGAAAGGAACACCCCCCCCCCAGGTGGGGTGGGGCTGCTGGGGCATCCCCCTCCTTACTTGGGATGGGAAAACTCTGCGGGAGTCACCACTCTGGGAGGCTGTGGCAAGAAGGACACAAGTTCAAGCCAAGCCTGAGCAACTAAGACACTGTCTCAAAATATAAGAAAATTAAAAGGAGTCAGCGTGTAGCTCAGTGTGAAGGCCTTGGGTTCAATCCCCAAGGAGGGTGGAGGGGCCGGAGCCCTGGAGGAGGCGGGGTGCTGCTAGGAAGGGAGGGGTGGGGCACAGCTGACTCACACTTCAGCCTGGACTCAGCCTGCTCTTCCTGGCCTCCTCCATCCCCGAAGAAGGAAAGGCCGGCCCCGAAGGCCTACTGTGTTCGCTGCTGGGCAATGGGGATCTCCCTGTTTCTCTGCTGAGTTCCCCGGGCTCTCCCCATTTCTTTTCTAGACATTGAAGTGAGGGCATTCCCACTGAGCTACACCTCTAGCTCCCTTTTTAATTTTTTGAGACAGGGTCTTAGCAAGTTGCTAAGTTGCCTAAACTGGGCTTAAACTTGGGACTCTCCTGCCTCAGCCTTTATAAGTGCTAAGATGACAGGTACTCGCCATCGGGGCCAGCTGCCTCATTTCTCAGATGAGCCAACCGAGGCCAGTGAGGGAGACTTGACCCTGCGGTTCGTGGCACAGTTTGGCCAATTCCAGCCAGGCTGGGATGCCAAGGCCCATGGCCTGGCTCTAGCGCTCTGCTGGGCCTTCTGTCCTGTGACCCACTGTTTTCACCATGGCCTGGAGCTGAGCACTGTCTCCGTGTGGGCACCGCTAGCTGGCACCGCTGCTCCAGCCTGTGGCCCTGGCTGCTCAGGGGAACCTGATCTGCTGCCTCCCGGCCAGGAATCTCTGCTGCAGGCTGCGCTTGCTGGGAACCTGAGTCGCTCCTGCTTCCTGAGGTCTGTCTCGTGCCTGGCCTTGGCCCTGGCCAGCTGCTGGCAATACAGGGAATTCCCCTGCTTTGGACACCCGGACCACAGTGTCCAAATCTCCGAGGTGGTCCCAGGCCAGCTTCCGAAGACTCCAAGCCCTCTGGGGAACGAGGAAGAGTCCCCCAAGCCCCTGAGTTGTGTTTGGTGGATCAGACAATGGAAGAGTGCTTCAGCTGGGGACTGTGGGCAGGTCCCCACCTTTACAGGTCCCAGGAGGAATGGTGGTTGTCCCCTCACCACCAAGCTCTTCCCTAGCTGGGGACACTCAGGCCAGCAGTGGTCAGAGCCCAGGCTTATTTCCTTTTGCAATCCTGGGAATTGAACGTAGGACCTCCTCACTGAGCTGCTTCTGAATACTTTTTTGTTGTTTGGCTCACTAGGTAGTTCAGCCTGACCGAAAACTGGCAGCAATCCTCTTGCCTCAGCCTCCCAAATGTTGGGATGACAGGAGTGTGTCACCCTGCCTGGTTCATTGTGTCACACATTCAGGATATCAGACAGCCTGGTCTGGCACTAGGTCTTTAAATTGCCTGAGCTGGGTTTGAATTTTCAGTTCCTCCTGCCTCAGCCTTCCAGAGTGCCAGTTGTACAGGTTTGCACCACCATGCAGGCTCAGGGCCAGGTCTCGGGATCCCACATGTTTGCACCTGGATGTTCCTAAGCTACCCAGGTAGGTAGCATTGGGGTAGCAGCCGGGACAGATAGATGCACCTGCAGCGGTGGCCTAGGACATAGCAGGACCAGGATGGAGGGTGACCCAGGCCAGGAAGGACATTTCAGAGAGTCAGCTATACGTAGGACTACAGCTCTGATGTTGAGCCCTCTTATCTCAAAAATTGAGTTAAAGAGAACCTAGAGAAGCCAAGCATGGGGACACACTTGTGTGATGCTGGCACTCTGGGAGACTGAGGCAGGAAGATCACAGGTTCGAGTCCTACCTTGCTAACTTAGTAGAACTTTTCTCAAAATGTAAAAAATTAAAGAAGGAAAGGAGGCTGGGTATGTAGCTTGGTGCAAAGGCAGAACCCGCTGGTGCTAGGTGTCCACACTGAAGCCAGGAACAGTGTCGGCAGGTGTGATGGGCAGGGGGATTGCCCCGGCATACCTACTGCTAGGCCTGAGCTGCAGAGAACTGCCTGGCTCGGGACACCGCCTGGCTGGCACCCATGAGCACCCACCCTGGGTGCAGGCAGACAGAGCCCTGAGTCCTTCCTCCCCAGGGCCCTCATCTGTGGAGGTCCCCGAGGTCCTACATCGTGAGTCCTTTTTATTTCTTCTTCCTTGCGATGCGGTTTTGCGAAGTCACTCAGTTGTCCAGGCTGGGCTCAGACTTGGAACCCTTCTGCCTCAGTCTGTTTTTCGCATTTGTTTTGAACACTCTGGAGTTGAAGCTCATGACAGACATGTAGTTAGTACTGGATACACTGAGCTCCCTTCTGCACACCACAGGAAGGAAGGGGGAGCAGAGAAAGGAAGGAGGGAAGGGGAAGAAGGAAGCTGGCAGGGCCTGGGGCAGAGCGGACATCTCTCCAGCAGTGACATCCTGTCCCAGTGCTTTCCTCGAGGGTGTGGGGCCAGCCCTGGAGATGATGACAGGGGAGGGAGGAAAGGGCTGGGCACTGCTGGATCTGGATGGTGCTCACACCTGCTGGCGGATGTTGGCAGGAGGGTGGGGGTGTGTCACAGGAAGTCCTCAGGTCCGTGAGCCTCGGCTGACTCACCCACCACGCAGGCCCAGGGAACACTCACAGGTCAGACCTCAGAGGCCCCCAGGGAGCCAGGCTGTCTGATAGCCTGAATGTGTGATCAGCTGACCTGGGGGAGCTGCCAGCCCAGCCCAAGGGACAGGGGGCGCTTTCTAGCAGAGGGGTCTTTTGCCAGGGTCTTGAAGTCTGAGTAGAAGCTCACCAAGAAGACTTGACAGGAGGGTTTGTTGGGGGAAGTGTCAGCCTCTGATGTGGCTGGTCACTTCAGGAAGCTTCTAGATAGGCCAGCGGGGGGGGCACTGGGCCAAACTGCATCTGTCCTGGCCGAGTCCCATGTGGCACATGCATAGGGAAATGTATGTGGCAGAGGAAGCTGGGCTGATGGAAGACGAGAGGCCCAGAGCACTGCTCTCTCTCTGTCCTGTCCAGTGGCAGGGTGGGTGATAGGGGATCTTGTGGCACTGCCGCTCCGAAAGGGCACAACAGGCCCTGAGTTCAGCCCCTTGCACAGAGCTAGGGCAGGGTCAGGACCCTGTGGAGATAAGAGACAGCCCCTCCCATGGGTGTTGGCACCCACAGATATGGGTTAGGGGCCAGGATCTGGGGCCCAGCATGGGAGATGTATCAGGAGACCTGTGGAACAACTTGGTGGAGGTGGTGGCACAGTCTGTGATCCCAGAACTCTGGAAGGCTGAGGCAGGAAGATCTCAGATTTAAACCCAGCCCAGGCAGCTTAGTGGCTTAGGAAGACTGCATCTCAAAACAAAACATTAAAGAAAGGGCTGGGACTGTAGCTGAGTGCGGAGGTCTTGGGTTCAGTCTGCAGCACTGGGAAAGAAGGGAAGCAGCTTTGGGAGCCAGAGCTCTGGAGAAGCTGGGTGGGAAGGGCTCCGTGGAGCCCCGTGCCCCAGTGCGGCACTGGCCTCAGGCCACATGGCAGTGCCCCAGCCAGGTGGGATTAGCAGTATTACTCCAGTTCAAAACAAGGACCCTTGGCAGCATTGCACAGGGTGGGGCGGGCTTTTGTTCACAGAGTGACAGGAGCTGAGCGTGGAGGAGAAGCCAGGTGTGAGTCCGGGTGACCCCACTCGAGAAGAGCCAACAGCGGACTGCAGAAGACAGCTCTGTCCTCATGTCCCGACCGCTCCCTGCTTCTGGCCCTGGAGGGTCTACTGGAGGACTAGAGTCACAGCCTCTGGGAGGCTGAGGCAGGAGGATCAGAGTTCAAGCTCAGCCCAGGCCCACTCAGCAAGACCCTGCCTCAAAAACTGTAATAAGGACCAAAGGGGCTGAGGATGTGGGATCAGTTCAATTCTCCCCCCACACCAGCTGTGGGGAGGATAAGCCAGTGTGTCCCAGGTCAGAGCTGTGCAGCCGGTCCTGCCCTACCTACTGATATCAGCCACATTCCCTGTTCCCTGGAGCCAGAGCTGGTCACGGCCTCCAGGCACAGAGGGAGGAGAAAATGCTCCCCACAGCTGCCCAGCCCAGGGCAAAGGGCAAAGAGGAAAAGGCAAAGTGTAGCTCTGTCTCTCCTTGGAATAAGTACCTCCTTACACCTCCCTTCCCTGAGGAACCAGAGCCCTCCAAATGTCACCCAGGTCACCCCAGCAGCAGGGAGCCGGTTATCTGGTAGGGTCAGAAGTCAAGGGCTGAGCCTCAGCAGGCATTGCAGGGGTGAGTGGTTAAGGGGTTAGTGTAGCTGACACAGGATAGGGACACAGACCCTGCAGACCCTGCCTCAGCCCCTACGCAGGAATTTCAGGGGCTCTTAAGAAGCTGAAGCTTAGAAGTCAGGTGTGGTGGCCTACACTAGTGGGCCCTGGGGAGGCTGAGACAAGAAGATGGCTGTGAGTTTGAGGCCAGCCTGGACTAGGCAGAATTGAAGGCCAGCCTGAATCACAAAGTGAGACCCAGTCTCAAAATACAAAAAGCAAAGGGCCTAGAAGCTGGACACTGTGGCTCACAACTATAATCCCAGCAGGAGGCAGAGGCAGGAGAATTGCTGTGAGTTTGAGGCCAGCCCTGGCTACACAGTGAGTCTGTCAGGGCCAGCGTGAACTACAAAGCAAGACCCTGTCTCAAAACAACATCAAACAAAAACCAAACGCCTAAGGATATAGTTCAGTGTGAAATTCCTGGATTTAATCTCCCTTTAGGAAAAGAATAAAAAAATCTGCTGCCTGGGCTTGGGGGATATGGCTGGCGGCAGAGGTGACCTCCCAAAAATCCTGTCTCGCCAGCTCTAGCGTGACAGAAAGAGCAGGCAGCTGTCGCCTGCTGGCCCTGGGCCCCTCAGTGGCAGTACCTGGGATGGCCTGGGGGGAGGCCAGTCGGGGTCCCCAGAGCGGAATGGGGGCCACACAGGTAACGGGCTGTATGTGTCCTGGGGTGCTGGGATTTCCCCTGAGACAGGGGACTGACCGGAAGTACACCCAGTCCGGGGGTACCCCGGCTCCCCGAGCTCTGGCTCTCTGCACCCCCAGCTTTCCGGACCCAGCACAGATGGTCGACCAGATCCCCGCTCAGCTCCTGGGGACCTGCGCTCCGCCCCGGCCCGGCCCGGCCCCTTGGCCCGACTTCCTCTCCTTAAAAGGCGAGGTTTGGGCGCCGGGGAGGGGGCGCCGGGCCGGCCCCGGGGGCGGGGGAGTGCAGCAGCCTAGCACTGGTTCTTGAAATCTCTGCCTCGGTCTCCCCTCAGGGGACACCGCGGCCCATCCCCGCCCTCTGCTATGCACTGCTCCCGGCGCTTTCGCTTTTTTTCTTTTCCTCATAAACGTGGACTAAACCTAAAACCTTCACGCTGAGCCACATTCCCAGCCCCTTTTTATTTTTTACTTTGAGGTAGTCCCGATAAGTAGTTAAATTGACCAGGCTGGGTCGATTCGGAGATCCTCCTGCCTCTGCATCCCACACTGCTGGGATAGCAACGTGCACCACCACGCCTGGCACCATTTTGCGTGGAAGAACCTGCGGCGAGATGCGGCCCGACCTGGGTGAGGATTCCACAGAGCCAAGTGCGCGGAGCCTGAGGGCGCGCTGCAGCCTGGCCACGTGGACACCCTTGAATTTCTCCCCCTCCGTTGTGTGTACCTGAACACTCTGGGATTGGGGTTCGCCCAACACAGACTTAGTTGGAGCTGTAGTACTCTCAGCTCGCACGCACGCACTCACAGCCTCAGTTTCCCCGTTTGCTTACGAAGAGAGAAAGCTGTCCTACATGCTAGGCTGGCACATACCCAGTCAATCACCACCTGGAGACACAAATGGAGCCCTAGACACAGTGATGCCCAACAACTGCAGCCCTGCCCCTCCTCCCACCTGGGAGTGTGAGTCAGTCTGTCCCTACCTTGGGCTGGGGAGAAGGGCCCTTGGGTGTCATTAGGCTCTCCGTTCCCAGTTGGGGACCTTGCAGCTAGGTCTCTGTTTTTTTTGTTGGTTCGAGTAAGAGTTTCACTATGTATCCTAGGCTGGCCTTAAACTTTCGGATATTCCCCCTGCTTCAGCCTCCCTATGCTGAGACTACAGGCGTGCACCACCACGCCTGGCCTCAGGTCTCTGTTTTACACCAGGCCTCAGTTTCCCCTTCTGAGCTTCAAGAGGGCAGGGCTTTGCGGCCCGGGAGGCGGGGCGGGGTGGGGGTTGGGCGCCTGTCGCCTCCCTCCCCCACCCCCCGCCCGAGGTCCCACTGCCCCGGGCTGCGTCGGCTGCCTACGAGTCCCCGCCATAAAAGGCAAACGGCGCCGGTCGCGCAGCCAAACTTAGTCATCCGCGGCCGCGCGCCGCTTCCCGTTTCGCTGAGCGGGCCGAGGTGTGGCCGGCGCTTTCGACACCGCGGTTCCCCAGGGCCCGGTCTGTCAGGTCCGGGAAGCGGCCCGCGGCGACGTCTAGGCTCAGACGTCCTCGCCCCGCGGCCATGGAGCATCTGTAGGGATTGGGGGGAGCGCGGCGGGGAGAAGGCTGGCGGACAGCACAGGGCCGGCTCCGGGCGCACTCCTTGTGGTTCTGTGTATCTGAAGTGTTTCCTTTTCGAGAGGGGGAGAAGGCCGCGCGGAGCAATGTGGTGGTCAGTCTCTGCCTGCCTCTCTCTCTCTCTCTCTCTCTCTCTCTCTCTCTGTAGTGGTTTTTTGAGACAGGATCTCCCTTTGTGAGTTCAAGGTGACCTTGAACACACTGTGTAGCCAGGCTGGGCTCCAACTCGCTGCAGTCCTCCTGCCTTAGCCTCCTGAGTGGTGGGATGACAGTGTTGCCACCACATCCAGGACCCTCAGTCTCTTCAGTACCTTGGGGCAATAATCTCTTTAGGGCTCGTTTTTTTTTTTTTTTTCTTTTTTCTTTTTGAGGGGGCGGTAGTGTTTTGCAATGTAGCCCAGACTGATGATAAACTTGTGATTCTTCTGCCTCAGCCTCCCAGGGGTAGGGGGACCACCATGCCTGATAGGGCTACTTTATCATGAAAAATCTGAGCGAGCGCCAGCTGAGGCCCCTGGCACACAGCAGCTGCTCAGTAGGACAGTCTAACGTGGGGTTTCCTCAGCTCAGCCCCCTAGAAGGGTTCTGCTGGGGCTGGGGCCTGGGTGGCCTGCCAGCTTGTTTCTGACAAATGGGGCCAGCCAACCTCCGGGCCCTGCCTGCACTGTCCTGTCCTTCCTGTCCCTTGGGCTGGAGTCACTCAGGGTGAGGCTCAGGGCCAGTGGAGACAGGACCAGGAGAACTGGCAGGTCACTTGGCCTCCGGTTCCAGGAGGCCCGGTCCTCTGCAGCCTATCTGGGTCCCAAGGACGAACCCGGGTAGCAGGTGCTCAGGTCTAAGCTGGGTGGGCTGAGCAGCCAGCGTGGGTCAGGGAGGAGGGGAGAGCACAGGGGTTAGGAAAGGGCGTCCGGGAAGGAAGGGAAGGGAAAGAGAAAGAAAAAAATGCTGTGGTTTGCTTTCCTTCCTGTTATTTCTGAACAGCTGTCATGTGGGGTGCTGTGGATCAAGACCCCAAATCTTACCTCAGTGGGGCTTAAGCAGTGGGGACACGGTGACCCAGGGGTAAAAGGAAATTGCAAGGGGCTACGAGCCAGAGAGAGGGAGGGAGACAGGGGGACGAGGCACCCGGGTGACCCTGAGCCCCCACTGGGGAGGAAGTGGCCAAGCCAAAGGTGGCCACAGAGGAGGAGTCAGGCGGAGTGTGGAGTGCAGGACGCAGGGGGGTAGAGAGGTGGCTGGCCTGTAGGATGACACACTTCTCTTGGGTGTCCTCTAGTGGTGACCTTCTCCCATCCTGGGGCAGCACCTCCCGAAGTGATGCTAAGCCTCATGGGTCTGGGGGCAAAGGTCACCCCAGGCCTGGATACACAAGAAGTGGCTGTAGCAAGGCATCAAGACAAAGGGGGCGCTCTAAGCCAGGCACGGTGGTGCACACGTGCCATCCCAGCATTCTGGGATCATAAGTTTGAGCCCAGCATGGACAGTTTGGCAACTCATTGAGACCCTGTCTCAACATAAAAACAAGAAAGGTTAGGGTATAGCTCAGTGTGAAGGCCCGGGATTCAATCGCCAAGACTGGAAAAAAGGGAAATGGTTTCTGTACCGAGGCTGGTGACTGCTGCTCACCAAACGGTCCAGCTGAGCTTCCTAGCCAGCCTGTTTACTGATGAGGAAGCTGGGGTCCAGGAGGCTGAGAGCAGCTGTGGGACCCAGGTCTGAGCCCTGCAGGTCAGTGCACGAAGGGGTGGAACTAGCTAGTATTGATTGCTGCTGGGTGTGTATTGTATGTGGTTACCGGGGATCCAACCCTGTTCCTTGCACTTGCAAGACAGGCGTCGGAACCACTGAGCTAAATCCCTGGCCCCAAAGAAACAAATATTAAAGTAAAGTCATGGTGGCTCATGCCTGTAGTCTCAGCACTGGAGAGGCTGAGGCCAGATCACTGAGAATTCAAGGCCAGCCCTGGGCTACCAAGTGAGTTCAAGGGCAGCCTGAACTACTTAGCAAGACCCAGAGAGAGAGAGAGAGAGAAAGAAAATAATCTGTTGCCCGCACCACACCAGTACTCTGGGAGGCTGAGCAGGAGAATGGAAAATTCAAACCCAGCCTGGGCAATTTAGCCAGACCTTGTCTCAACACAAAAAGGGCGAGGATGTATCTCAGGAAAAAGGCCCTCCATTCCATCCCCAGTAAGGGCGCGGGGGTGGGGAAGCACAAGTCGGTGGCTGAACCCCAGTAAGCACAGGCTGGTTGCCGGGTGCACTGAACAACCTCACTGTTCTCGCGTTGGTCACAGAGGCGACCTCGCGGGAACCCCCGAGTTCCTGGGAGCCGGGTGGGGAGAGTTGTGGCCATCTTGGTCTCACGAGGCTCCTCCCTTAACCACGCCCCCCACGGAGGATTCCTCTCCTTTCGGCTTCTTCCGGGACTGAGCGCGGCTGGGACGCTGTCAGCTTTCTTGGGAATTTCGCTCGGTCTCCCAAGACCCTCTCCCATCCCCGAGCCTGCTCTTGGGTGGGTGGGGCCTGTCCCGGGACTCAGTTGCTGAGAGGCCGAGGCAGGAGGATCATAAGTTTGAGCCTAGACGGGGTAATTTAGCAGCTAAGACCTTGTCTCAACGTAAAAAAAAAAAAAAGGGCTGAGAATGAAGCTCAGTGCAAAGGACCTGGTTTCAATCTCCAGTACCACAAAAAGGGGGCTGCGTAATGACCCCAAGAAGGAGGCTGGTGGGAGCTTGTTATGCGCTGTTCCGTGCACTCAACAGGCGGACTAACATGAGTCCCGCGGGGCTGACAACAGTGTACCATCTTGGGAAGTGGCCTGGGCCTGTACTTCCCCGGGGCGGGAGAAGGCAGAGCCCCGCTCCTGACCTCTACCCCGCAGCCCCGCGGTCGGCAGCCCGCCCAACACTCCCTGCCTTGTGGGTTGTGGTGCTCCGAGTGACCGCCAGGTGTCGCTGGAGATGCGCCCAGGGCTCAAGCAGGAAGGGTTGATTTCGCCGGGCGGTAGGGTTAGGACCCCTCGGTAGGTGCCCATACATCCATTTAGAACCGGTGGCTGAGGCAGGAGGATCTTTGAGAGATTTAAATCAGCCTAAAGAGTTCAAAGATTACAGAGTGAGACCCTGTCTCAAAAAACCACATAAAGATGGTCATGCAAAACAAGAGGCAGGGTGTAGCTCAGCGTTAACCCTGAATTTGATCTCCTGCACGAAACAAAACGGAAATGCAAGATAAGTCAATTTAAGTTTTAAAAAAATTTATCTTTGGGTTTTTTTTTTTTTTTTTTTTTGAGACAGGGTCTCGCTTTGTGGTTCAGGCTGGCCCCGAGCTCAGCCTCAAACTCACATCACAATTCTCCTGCCTCTGCCTCCCGAGTGCTGGGATTACAGGCATGAGCCACCACGCCCGGCACTGTGGTATGTGATACTGGTTGCTGCTGGGTGTGGGTCTTCACACCCAGTATTGTTATGTGGTTACCGGGGAATCGAACCCGGGTCCTTGCGCTTGCAAGACAGGCGCCGGAACCACTGAGCTAACTCCCCGGCCCTTGTTTTTAGTTTTTTGAGCATGGTTTCAATTTGTAGTTCAGGCTAGTCCTGAACTCCTCCTCGAACTCAGCAATCCTCCTGCCTCTGCCTCTGCCTCTTGAGTGCTGGGATTACAGGAGTGAGCCACCGTGCTTAGTGTATCTTTGGTTTTTTGAGACAAGGTCTGTAGTCCAAGCTGGCTTTAAAATCACTATGTACCCTAGGCGGACCTTGAATTTGCAGTGACCTCCTGCCTTGGCCTCCCAAATGTTGGGATTACAGGCGTACACCACCTCACTGGGCTTTTAATTTTTTACTTATTCTGAGACAGGATCTCACTAAGTCATAAAAGTACCCAGGCTGAGCTGAAACTTGCAATCGTCCTGCTTCAGCCTCCTGCAGTGTTGAGATCATACGGATACACCACTGAGCCGCAACACAAGTTGCATTCACAGCCTAGGTCATAAGCAGTTGTGCTGCTTCACAGGACGCTGGCCTGCTTCCGCTCCACTAGGCTGCAGCTGGGAAGTAGAGATGGCAAGGCCAGGGAGTGGATGGCAGTGGGCAGGTGGCACCCTGGGGGAATCTAGCCGAACGCTGGCCACCGTGCGTGGGTGGTGGTGGCTTCCGGTGATCATCACTATGGCTCGCCCTGTCTCCACTGCCACGGCACCCCGGGATGGACAGATCCTGGAGTCCGTTGTGTGGTCGCCTGTCTGCAGCCAGCCTGACCTCACCCATGGGTCCCCAGAGCCAGTGACATGAAATCTTGGGCTGCAGGGACACGCAGCTCGCAGAGCTATGCTGGGGGTCAGGCTTAGACAAACTCGGCAAGGAGATGCAGACAAACCCCAAAGGCCTATGGGAAGGGGACTTGGGGGCGGTGCCGGTCCTGGGGGCGGACCATCCTCCTGGGGGCGTGGCAGTCAGGGCCTTCATCCAATGACAGCCGGATATTTACTAACGCTTTTATTCTGTTCTCACTGAAATAGAACGACAGAACAGTACCTCTGAAAGGAGGGGTGCTGGAGGAATTGAGGCTCATATGGTCCTTTGGATTTTTAAAACTTTTTTTTCTTTTTTATGTACAGTGTTATTTAAGAGCCAGAGTAAACCAGCTGTTGGTATACACCTATTACCCTAGCACTCTGGGAGGCTGAGGCAGGAGAACTGAAAAATTAAGCCCAGGTAGGGGAAGAGGGAAAAAAGGCGAAAAATGAAGAAACAAAGGAAGAAATATATATTAGGTACAGGTACAGATTCCCTATACATGTTATTAAATGTACCAATAAAGAAAATAAAGTTTAAAAAAAGAGAAAACTTGGGCCGGGGATTTTGGTCAGTGGCTCCAGTGCCTGTCTTGCAAACACAAGGTCCCGGGTTTGATTCTTCCTCAATTTATCACATACAACAATACTGGGCGTGGAGACTCACACGCACCAGCAATCAGAAACATGTACCACAGTGCTGGGCGTGGTGGCTCACATCTGCAAGTCCAGCACTCGGGAGGCAGAGGCACGAGAATTGCTGTGAGTTTGAGGCTGAGCCTAGGACCAGCCTGCACTACAAAGTGAGACTCTGTCTAAAAAAAAAAGAGAGAAAACTTTAGCCCAGTATGGGCAGCTCAGCAAGATCTTATCTCAAAACAAAAAATACAAAAGATGGCTAGGTGTGTAGGTAAGTGTGAAGGCCCTGAGTTCAAATCTCAGTACTGTCACAGAACAAAACAAAAATTAAAAGACAACAAGAAAACTTATTATTTACAAGAGGAAAAAGAAACTAAAATGGGGAGGCAGCAGATGCTCCTTGACTCAAGTGATCAGAATGAAAGCCAGGTGTGGTGATGCATTCCTGTCATGTCAACGCTTAAAAAGCTGAGGCAGGAGGGTTGCTGGGAGTTTGAGGCTATAGAGTGAGATCCTGTCTGAAATAAACAGGAAATAGTAAGTGATCAGAGGGCCAGGGATTTAGCTGAGTGGTTGTAGAACCTGCCTCATAACTGCGAGGTCCCAAATTAGATTCCCAGT
>PVIR01019898.1:0-31264 GCA_004026965.1 Petromus typicus
TGGTCAGATAGCTTGCAACACAAGCCCTGCTCGGTCCTGTTGTTCCCCTGGGCTTTGGGGAGAGGAACAAATTCTCGCTGGATGGCCGGTCATCGAGGGATCCTCAGCAGTTTCTATTGAGCATGATTCTGTTGACTGGGCGCTCTTCCTCATCAGGCTTCCCTGCAACTCCCCAGCACTGAGGAGTGAACGAGGGGCTTCATACTGAGCTATATCCCCATCCCTTTTTATTTTGAGACAGAGAGTCTCACTGGGTGGCTAACTTGCCCAGGCTGGCCCTGAATTTGCCAGCCTCCTGCCTCAGCATTCCATGGTGCTGGGATTACAGGGTGCATCTCCATGCCCAGCTCAGTTTTTTTTTTTTTTTTTTTTAATGTTCATGGTATCTAGTGTGCTGTTATATATGTATTCATCATGAAATGCTTGCCACAATCAAGCTTAATAACACATCCATTGCCTCACACAGTTGCTGTTGTGTATGTGTGGTGATCACACTTACGATCTAATCTAGCAAATTGAAAGTTAAGCTTTCTGTCAGTTTCAGCAGGAATTAGCTCCAGAAACCTCCTTGGATACCAAAATACGTGCTGTTCGGGTCCCTTGTATGAAATGGTGCAGTATTTGCATATAATCTGCACACATCTCCCTGTGTACTTTAAATCATCTCTACATTACTTACACAATTTAATACAGTGTAAATTTCTGTCAGTAGCTGTTGCACTGCATCGTTTAGGGAGTAACAACAATAAGAAAATCTTTGTTCAGTACAGATACAATTTTCCTGCAAATATTTTTGATCTGCAGTTAATTGATCTATGGAGTCCGTGGATATAGAGGAACCACTGTAAGCAATACAGTAACTGTGCTGTGCCTGTAGCACTTCCTCATCTCCCAGCTGAAAGTTGGGATCCTTTGGCCAACATCTCATACCACCCCCACCCCAAACTGGTCACTGCCCTCCTTTCTGATTCTGGAGTTGTTTTTTTAGTTTCTATGTGTGAGCCAGGCCATGTACTATTATTGGTCTTTCTGTATCTATTCCTTGCCCCGCGCACGCCACTCACCCTCGTGGGCCCCGCATCTCCCTGCTGAGGCTGAGCGGCACGGAACCGGGCTCACCCTCTGGTATCATTTATAAGATATCCTCCATGTTCATCCTTGTTACAAATGACAGGATTTCTTTTTTTTAAAGCTTGAATCAAATCCTATAGTGTATGTGTGTGTTTGTGTGCATATGTATACACACATTTCCTTTACATGTTAACTAGTACAGGGACATTTCGGTTGTTCCCATATCTAGTTATTGTGAATAATGTAGCAGTGAACATGAGAATGTAGGTGTCTATTCAAGATAATGATTGCATTTCCTTCAAATGTATATACCCAGAATAGGAACTGATGGCTTATCTGATAATTCTGTCTTTAACTTTTTGAGAAACTTCTATATTGATTTCCACAATGGTTGTATCAATGTGCACTGCCCAAAGTAGTCCTTGGTTCTCTTTTGTCCATATCTTCACATACACCTTTATGTTGTTATCTTGACTTTTTGATAGTATCCACACTATCAGGTATAATACCTTAATGTGGGTATTTTTATTACTTTATTTTTTTATTGGTACATGTTTGCAGCATACACGTCTTATATCATCCTGGGGAGTTGGTACATGTATATAATACAACTTGATTCCTTTTTGAAAAATCCTCTTCTCCGTCCCTCCCTCACCCCCTGCTCTAAATCCCCTTTCCTTATTTTCATTCTCAATCATATTAATTTTACTCATATTAATCTTAGCTCACGGTATTCACTGAGATCATTAAGTTCTTGTATGTGGAATATCTTTGTTGTATTTATTTTTCCTTCTGCTACCCCTCATCTCTTGGGGTTGGTGTCTTGCACCCTTTCCTATTTGTAACATCCCCTTGTCTCCTTCTGTCGATCCTCTGTTGATCTCTTTGTACTTTACCTTCCTTAAACGAGAGACACCATATGGTATTTAAACCTGTATGTCAGATTTATTTTCCTCAATATTATATTTTCCTGGTGCATCATTTTCCTGTGTCTCAAAGTTATCCTTCTTTATAATTGAGTAGTACCCCATTATATATATAGATATAACACTTTCTTTATCCAGTTGTCTACTGACAGGTAGATAGGCAGCTTCCAGGATCTAGTTATTACGAATTATGATGCTATAAACATTGGTGTGCTATGCCGTAGTATACATTGTTATAGTATGATGTGCGTGCATTTGGAGACCTAAAAGGAGATAGCTGGGTCATATGGAATTCCTAATTTTCGTTGAGAAATCTCCATCCTGGTTTCCAGGTTTCCATAGTAGGTGTACTTGTTTATTCCCACCAGCAGTGTAGCAAGGTTCCTTTTTCACCATTGCCTCATCACCATTTGTTATTTTTTCATTTCTTAATAATTCCTATTCTTTCTGGAGTAAAGTGGAATCTTAGCATTGTTTTAATTATCATTGTTCTAATTTCCAGAGATCTTGAACATTTTTTTGATAATTTTTGTGCATTGATCTTGTATTCTGCCACTTTACTGAAGTTGGTTATTAATTCTAAGAACATTTTGGGTTTTCTATGTAAAGGATCGTGTCATCTGCAGATAATGATAATTTGCATTCTTTCTTCCATTTGTTTCTCTTGCCAGATTATTCTGGCTATTTTTCAAGTACTGTGTTGAATAGAAGTGGAGACAGCAGACATACTGCCTTGTTCTTGGTTTTAGGGGGAATGCTTTTAGTTTTCCTCCATTTAATTTGATGTTTGGTCATAAATAGCTTTTATCAAACTCAGGTATGGTTCTTCTATCCCTGTTTTCTTCAGCGTTTCTATCAAGAAGTTGTGTTGGATTTTGTTGAAACCCTTTTCTGCATCTATTGATATAATTATGTGGATTTTGACCATTTGTTGATGTGATGTATTACATTTATTGATTTATATATGTTGAACCGCATCTCTGGCATGAAACCTACTTGATCACGATATATGAACTTTTTTTTTTTTTTTTTGAGACAGAGTCTCGCTTTTGTGGTTCAGGCTGGCCCTGAGCTCAGCCTCAAACTCACACCACAATCCTCCTGCCTCTGCCTCCCGAGTGCTGGGATGACAGGCGTGAGCCACCACGCCCGGCACTGTGGTATGTGGTACTGGTTGCTGCTGGGTGTGGGTCTCCACGCCCAGTATTGTTATGTGGTTACCGGGGAACCGAACCCGGGCCCTTGTGCTTGCAAGACTGGCACTGGAACCACTGAGCTAACTCCCCGGCCCGATATATGAACTTTTGATGATGTGCTGCTTCCTATTTGCTGATAGTTTGTTGAGGATTTTTACATCTATGTTCATTAAGGAGATTTGTCTATAGTTTTATCTATCTGATTTTGGAATTAGGGTGATACTGGCTTCCATAAGTGAATTTGGACCACCTTATCCCTCTCAATTTTTTTGAAGAACTAGAGGAGTATTGGTGATATAACATCCTTAAAGGTCTTGTAGACTTATGAATTCAACAGGTCCTGAGTTTTAGTTGGTAGATTCTTTATTACTGCATTGATATCATTACTTGTTACTGGGTTATTTGGCATATGTGTGCCTTTTTGAGTTAACTTTAGTAATTTGTATGAACCTAGGAATCTGTCCAGTTCTTCAAAATTTGCCAATTTTTGGAATGTAATTTTTTACAAAGTTACTATCTTCCAGATTTTGACAGTATCTGTTGTGATTTTGCTTTTTTCTTTTTTTAAAAAATGATTTTATTGGTACATTTTATATACACATCATGATCAACATTGAGAATTTGTACCAGTATGACATGACTTCTCATTTTTTCCCATTCCCCTACCCACCCTACAACTCCCCCCATATACATAAATTTTGTCTCCTTTTTTTTTACCATCAAATTCTTTCTTTCCCTTCTTTACTTATCCCTACCCTTTTCCCTTTGAATATTTTCTACTTTATAATATCATACATTTTTAGAACTCATTTACATCTTCAGTTTTTCATACCGAGAAAAGATATAATATTTACACATCTGTGACCTATTTATTTCACTTATGAGTATGTCCTCAAGGTATGTCCATTTGAGTATAAATAACTGAAATTTATCATTCTACATGATCAAGTAATACTCCATTTTATTAAAAAAACCCCCACATATTCTTTATACAGTCTCTTATTGATGGGCATTTGGGCTACTTAACAAGATTTAGCTATCACAAACTGAGCTGCTATAAACATGGGTGCACATGTGTCACTGTGATATGAATCTTTTAATTCTTTCATGTATATCCCTAGCAGAAGAATAGCAGGGTTAAATGGGATCTCTAATCCTAGTTTTTTGAGGAATCTCCACATTGATCTCCATAGTGGTTACACCAGTCTACTTTCCCCACCAACAGTGGAGAAGGGCTTCTTTTTCTCTGCAGCCTTACCAACATCTGTTGTTGTTTAATTTTGAGATAGCGGCCATTCTTTATGGAGTGAGATGGAATCTCAGTGTTGTTTTCATCTGCATGTCTTTAATGACCAGCTATGTTGAACATTTCTTCATATGTTTCTCAGCTGCTTTTACTTCTTCCTCTGGAAAGTGTTTATCCATTTCAGATGCCCATTTTTGAAATGGGTCATTAAATTTGGAAAGGCTGATTTTTTAAGTTCTTTATATACTCTAGTGGCCCTTTGTCTGGGGAACAGCTGGTAAAGATTTTTTTCCCATGTTGTCAGTTGTCTTTTTGCTCTACTGGTGGTTTCTCTTGCTGTGCAGAAGTTCTTTAATAGGATGAGATCCCATTTGTTGATTCCTTCTGCTAGTTTTCGTGCTACTGAGGTTTTGTGCATAAAGTCAGTGTCTCCAAGAGTTCTGCCTAACTTGTTTTGCAATAGGTTTAGTGTTTCTGTTTTAATATTTAGGTCTCTAGTCCATTTTTATTTTAGTTTTGTACATGGTGAAAGACATAGGTGTAGCTTTAGTATTTGGCATGCTGAAACCCAGTTTTTCTAGCACCATTTGTTAAAGATATCTTCCCTCCATTGAGGATATTTGGCTCCTTTGACAAAGATGAGGTGGCTTAGTGCATCTGAGTTGTTTCTGGATCTTCTAATCTGTTCCACTGATCCTCTGGCCTGTTATTTTGACAGTACTATGCAGGTGTTCTTTGTTTTTTTTTTTAATCATAGTGGCTTTGTAGTACAGTTTCAAGTGGGGGATTGTGATATGTCCTGCCATGTCCAGGTTAATTTTTGGATTTTTTTCTCTAGTTCTGTGAAATACACTGTTAGGATTTCAACTGGGAACCTTTTTCATTTCTAATTGCATTGAAGTGAGTCTTTTCTCTTTTGCTAAGTCTGGCTAAGCTTTGGTAAGTTTATTTTTTCAAAGAAACAGCAGTTTGATTTGCTGATGTCTTATATATTTTTTCATTGTTATTTTTGTCTCTATTTCATTGATTTCTGCTCTAATCTTTATAGTTTCCTTTCCTAATTTTACTTTGGACCTGGGTTGTTGTTTCTCAAGTACTCCTTTTCTTTTCATTTTGACAAGGTTTCACTTTGTAGTTCAGGCTGGCCCTGAGCTCCCTATGTAGCCCAGAGAAGCCATGAACTCACAGCAATCCTCCTGCCTCTGCCTCCCGCGTGCTGGGATTATAGGCGTGAGCCACCAGGCCTGGCATTGTGGTGTGTGGTACTGACTGTTGGTGGGTGTGAGTCACCATGCCTGGCATTGTTGTGTGTGGTTACTGGGGACTGAACTTGGGACCTTGAGTTTGCAAGGCAGAGTCCGGAACCACTAAACTAAATCCCCAGCCCATGTAGGTGGTCTTTTAAAAAATTTTATCACATAATGATCACAGACAGGCTGTTTTGTCATGCTTTTATTGCCTTTGCTTTGTGCAGAAGTTTTCTTATTTGATATGGCCTACTTGTTTGTTTCTGATCTTATTTGTTTCTGACTGTGGGCAACTGCTTTGAGGGTAGGGAAGGCTCTCTGCTGTCACCACAAAGTGGACAATGGCTTCGAGGCAGGGATGTTTGCTTTTTGCTCAGGAGCCAGTGCTTGGCAGGACAGCCCCTTCCAGGACCACCAGTGGCCTTCGCCATCTTCAGTGCCTGGCTTCTGTGGGGTCCCGTGGTCTGATGAGACTTCTCACCCCTACATACCCTCAGCTCTTTCTCCTATCAACAGGTCATAGGGGCTCAACGGCAGAGACCCTGCTCATGGGCAGCTGGGGATCACCGGAAGAGATGGGGGCCACCGCCTGTGGAAAGAAGAGCGATGACGGCAGAGGTCCTTGGGAAGCACCTGGTGTCCCTGCAGGAGGTGGCCAGGCCACAGCCAGCTCGTTTCCTTAATTGACTTCAGTCTGTACAGACTTACGTTAAACACTGGCAGTGTGTTTTCTCTCTAGAAGTAGACATTGCAAAAAATATCCCAATAATACCACTTACTGTTTACTGAACTTGGTTGCAAAGCAAGAACTGTGTGAGGTGTTTTGTATTAATTGAACAGCTGAAACCACAAGAAGCCCCTATTATGCCCGACCCCTGGTTCTGTTAGGGGCTCAAGATCATGCCCCAAAGTAACTTTCATGAACACGGTCAAGGTGTCAGATGCCAAAAGGGTGGGTCCCCTTTGGGAAGGTGGGGTTGTCTTTTCTCTGCCACAGCACCCTGCCTGGGAGCACCAAGGGGCTCGCTGGGGTCCGCCCTTCTGTGGACATGTGCACCTCAGAGCACACCCTCCTTCCCAGGCCGCTGTCAGCACGACCACAGTGCTGATGTGAAGGGTCCTGTGTCGGCCCATAGTCATCTGCTCAGATCCTGCGGGCTCCGCTGTCCTAAATTTGACCAGGGGACCCCAGCTACCGTACATGCAAGTGGGAATTAAAGTCCTCATAGTCCCGGGAAGAGGAGGATTCTTCTGCATCTACAGTTGCAGGTAACTTCAGGGCAGGATGGCTGGCTGGACTGATTTAGTTCTTTGAAACAGTGCTTCACCATGTATTCCAGGCTGGCCTTGAACCCAATAAGGAGGCCAGGCTGGGCTTAAACTCACAGCAGGCCTCCTATCTCCGCCTCCAAGTGTGGGAAGACAGGTGTGAGCTACCATGCCCACATCAGAGCTGGTTTAGAACTCGCTCGATCATCAGGGACGGCCACATGGCCCGAAATCAGCTGGCTAAAGGCAGCCTCACCCTGGCACCAGCCTGCACTTGTCTCGAGAACAGACAGAACATGCTTTCCAAACCCCTAGTGATGGCCAGCAGTTTGCTTTGCTTGGTGAGGCTGCGCCTGACCCGCCAGCTTTCTTTTTTCTTTTTCTGTTTTTTAAGTTTTTTTGAGATAGGGTCTCATTTTGTAGTTCAGGCTGGTCCTGAGCTCAGCCTTATACTCAGTAATCCTCTTGCCTCTGCCTCCTGAGTGCTGGGAATATAGGCGTGAGCCACCCTGCTGGCACTGTGGTATGTAGTTCTGATTGCTGGTGGACGTGAGTCGTCACACCCGACACTGCTGTAGGTGGTTTCTGGGATCAATCTGGGACTTTGCACTTGCAAGGCAGGCGCCAGAACCAGTGAGCTGAATCCCTGGCCCCTTCCACCTTTCTTGAAAGCAAGAAAGCTCAGGTGTTTTTTTTTTGTTGAGAGAAGGTCTCACTCTGTAGTTAGGCTGACCTGAAACTCCTTAACTAGCCCAAGCTGGGTTCAAATTTGTGATCTTCCTGCATCAACCTCCTAGTGTACTGGGACTGCAGGTGTGGGCCATCACACCCAGGTGGTTGAATTGTTTCAGTTTCGTATACTGAACAGTTAATTTCTTTTGTCTGTATTTTACCTAATTAGTGCTTAGGGCCAATACCTGGAATGACTAGTGATGAATTTTAGAATTCTGAATATTAGAAGGGCTCTGAGCCCATCTTTGCTCAGTGATTACATTTAGACAGAATCGCTGGCCATCGTGGAGCCCTAGTCCTTAGGACATTTGACTCATTCCTGGTTTTTCCAGCTGCCTGGAGAAAGACCTGCCCCCTTTAAAATCAGGACTCTTACACTGTGAGTGATTCCTTCAAAGGACAGATCTTTCCCCAGTTTTACTCACTAATCCAGAAAGTTAGCATATAAAACCTTACTTCCATCCATATGAAAAACATGGAGATGGCAGTGTGTGCCTGTAATCCCAGCACTTGGGAGGCTGAGGCAAGAGGACTGCTACAAGTTCAAAGCAAGCCTCAGCTACACAGTGAGACCCTGTCCCAGAAAACAAAGCAAAACAAACAAACAAACAAACAGGAAACAACTTCAGGTTCCAAAAATCAGGAGTCAGACCAGCCAAGCAGGTGTGGGTGTGGCTGGTAGGTGTGGGGCAGTGGGAGACGGGGCTTCTGCAGCTGGGGGTAAAGGATCTGTGATCAGCCCTAATCCTTCCTTGAGAGTGAGCTCCAAGGGATGTGCTCCACTTAGCCGACATGGAAACTGTTCATTCCAGCCAATGAAGAAACCAAGGTTCCCCAGAGCACAGGTGACGGCAGAGCCAGACTGCAGCCGAGTCTCCGCCTCCTCCCTGCCCTCTCCTGGATCTTACCCACTCTTGCAGGAGGGACATTTGGTTTCACTGTGAGCAACCTCTGATTTGACCTTTTAAGAATCTTTCACATAGAAACTAACGCTTTGAAAGAAGTTATGTTCGGGCTGGGGATTCCAGTGCCTGTCTTCCAAACGCAAGGGCCCAGGTTTGATCCCCGGTAACCACATACCATACTGGGCGTGGAGACTCACGCCCAGCAGCAACCAGTACCACATACCACAGTGCGGGCTCACGCCTATAATCCCAGCACTTGGAAGGCAGAGGCAGGAGGATTGCTGTGATGTGAGTTGGAGGCTGAGCTTAGGGCCAGCCTGAACCACAAAGTGAGACCCTGTCTCAAAAAAAAAAAAAAAAAAAGTCATGTTCATAAACTTTTTTAATTCTCTTTCTGTACATATTGGCAATGATAAAGCTTAACAATGCATGTCCTATGAAATATGCAAAACAAGGACATTTACATAAATAATTTATAGTTCAGAAAATTAAAGGTGAAAAATATTTTCCACATTATTAGAGTTCACAGTATTTAAAAGTATATCAAGCTTTCCCCTTTTATTTAAAACTATATTGTCTTAGCAGAGAATCTAGTCAAGAATAAAGTGATCAAGTTTCTGGTTGTTTTTTTTTTTCAGTGCACAAGTAGACACTTTTCACCTTCAGGCTGCGTGAGCACCAGGCTGCAGCATTTCATCCTAACCCTTTGCCTCCTGAATGCTGTGACCGGCTGAGGTCACACGGTGTGGATGGTTCCACGTCACCACACCACTCCACAGTGGACACATTCGCCACACGGTAATGTCTCGTGGTCTGATGCCTCATTTCCACATAATACTTTTATAGCCCTGAAAGTGGAAACCTGGCATCGAACACAGCGGAACTGTTAGCACTAGTACAAGGCACTGCGCAGTGGGGTCTATATATAAGAAAGATCATGTTTGCATAGATTGCTAGCGATTTAGTGTGCAATAAGATACAGGCCTGCGTGCGTGGCTTTGTGATGGATGAAGCCGCATGATGCTCTCAGCCCCAGGAGAGCAGTCTGCTACTCTCCAGCCCCAGCCCTGGAGCAGATCCTCTGGTGCTGCCCTTAATTCCCCTATGGGAGAGTTTTTTGTTCAAAAAGCTGCAAGTCAAATCGGACCCAGACCTCCCCGGTGGAGACCTCATGTAGCAGGAGTCGGCGGGTGGTAGGGCCTTTGCTTTCTTGTTCTGTTCGGATTTTTGCCAGTGGAACTTCAGTACGACCCAGGAAATCTGGGAAAATACACATCATATGAGAGTCAAAAGTCTTTGCTCTTAACAAAGTTTTTTAAAGAAACATTTTAGGAGGAATGTCTGAAACTGGATTCACAGAGCATCTGTTATAATTCCTCCTCAAAGCCTCAGGCAGTCACAGGTAGAACTTTTCTGAGATGGCTGGATTGAGGGTGCGTGATGGTGTAATTAAGGATGCTCCACCCTGCTTATGTGAGTGCTACTGGCACTAAGGGTGGGCAGCCGCGTTAGAATACAAGGGAGAAAGGGCTGCTGCGGTTGCTTGCTGCCTCCCACCTGCCATGGACTGTTTCTCCTCCGTGATGCCCCTCTGCTGCGCCACCCCCACCCTTCCTTGGAGCCAGCCAACTATGAACTGAAACCTTTACAAACTGAGCAGAAATAAACTTTTCCTCCCTTAGCTTTGAGTGTTGGGAATTTTATCTCATAAACAGGAAAACTAAGACAACACCCAAATCTGAAGCAAGTAACTAACTTCTGGCCTTTGGAGGGCCGGCCTGTGAATGGACGCATGCATGACAACAGGTTCGCCTCGGAGCAGCTGCTTGTGTGACTCCTGGTCTCTGCTCTGGGATCAGTGTTCTAGTCTTTCGGCACAGTGTGGGCAGTGACTGCAGTTAAAGGCCTGAAATACATATGAGGCCACTGCCTGCCCAGGGAACGGCAGCACCCTGCTGCCAACACAGCCCTGTGCCTTTTCCTGTTGGTGTCATGGGGCACACACTGCTCAAGTACCTTGGATCCAGACCATGGATTCTCGCCAACTGGAAACACCTCGAGGCCTCCTTTCCAAGTTTTACTTACCATCTGGAGAAAACTGGTCTCTGTCAAACATGGTGAGACACAGCACATCTTGGTACAGATCCTTGATAAAGAACTGGCAGTTAAAATTCCATTTGGGGTTTAGAGTGTCCTGGAGGGTTCTGGTGGTGTAGCTCTGGGAGCCCATGCTGACCTCACAGTATGGATTGCTCTTTCCTGGCCAGAAACAAACCAGACACATGGCACAGTAGGTAAAACGAATGACCAACAGGTCCATCCTTGAGTGGAAGCAGGATCGACCATGCTACCACTGGGGCCATGGCAGCTGGAGCCGCTGGCTGGTAGACCACATTCACCACGGGGCCAGAGGCAACATGGCCTCTGTTCCCAGTTGTGACCCTGGAGAGCATCTGTGAGCTCAGACTCCAACCCCCAACCCCCTCGAACCTCAGCTTAGTGCTCTGCCACACAGAAGCACTCACAAGGCAGGACCTGCTACTCACTGGGAACCAAGCCATGATACCGACCTAATAAACTGGCTTGTCACTGTTTTAGTGGCACTGTAAACACTGACTTTTAGAAAGCACCCAGCAGTCAGTGTTCAGAAGGGTGCAGAGCAGTGTGGGGCAGTATGGCATCGGCCGATGTGGGTGCTTACCATTTGGTTTGCAGGCTTTTAACTCTGTTGCCTCAATGACATGCACCATCAGACGCCCAATGCCTGAGGTCTTCTGAGAGCGGGCTGTGGCAGAGGAAGATGAGCTGCATTACTTCCTTCTCTGAGGTGGGGGCAGCCCAGGCTTGACGCTGAGCTCGAGACCCCTCCAGTTTCTCTTGGTACTTTTTTCTTTTTTAAGTTGGGAATTGAACCCAGGGTCTTGTGCCTGCTAAAGAACTCTACTACTAAGTGACAGCCCCAGCTCTGAGTCTGTTCTGTCTGAGGAAACACAACAGCGTCATCTGCCACTGCGCTGAACCTAAGTGCCCAGTACTGGGCTGCTCGGTCCCTGTTCCCAGGCGGTGCCACCTAAGAAATGCTCGCCGTCTTGCCCAGTGACATCGGACGTGTCCTGCAGGATTCAGGTCAACTGCACAGCAAGCGCCCAGCGCTCTACCCTCCTGTGTCCACTACTCTTGGCCCTCCAGCAGCCCACAGCCTGCAGGACCTGACAAACGCTGTTGCCATGAGTCTCCCCGGCCAGAGCGGGGCTTAGGGGCTGCTTTATTCCTCAGCGTTTTAACTCCTCATTTGCTTCACAGATAGTAATGTTTTATAAATGATACATAGTATCTGTTGAGCACTTTGTAGCAAAAAACATTTATAGGATACAATGTGCTAGGCATATACTACTTTTATGTAAATGTTTAAATTGCATAATTACCTTATATCTCCCCAATTCACAGAAGAGCAAAACTGAGGCTAGAAAAGATCATTGTGTGCTTAACACAAGCTTTCAAATGGCAGAGTCAGAATATAAACATCTGATGCCGCTCACCAAACTTCCGGTGCGCTTAGGTACACATTTCAGCCTAGAAGGCAGCTCCGTTTCTGGCCTTCGCTACTCAAAACGCCTCTGCACAGACAGAAATGTGCAGAGGGCAAACCACCGTGGGAACGGCGCAGCTGGTGAAGGGGTTAGGGAAGGTGCTCGTCCGGTGCAGCCTATCTGTGCCCACACCTCCACTTCTGAACCAGCCTCACCGCAGGGCGAGGCAGGACTCCCTCCTCGCAGGCCCAGCTTCCTGAAGCACTGAGCCTGGCACAGTCAGTAGTCTATGTGTACGGAACTGAACACATGGATAATGCGTGATGACACAGACCCATAGGGTGGGAGGCAAGACTCGTGGAAAAAACTTAAGGTTTATATCTTTGACCAATTAAGGGACCATATGTTCATTAGGAAATGATTCAGTCACTGATTTTCAACAGCAGGCTTTTGAAGTATCATTGAAATGACATTCAGTTAGGGAAAGGCGGTTTACACATACCTTTCAGGAGTATATAACAAAGTAAGGGAAACCTGAATGAAAAAACGAGCTGCAGATACAGCAGCCAGAGCCTAGTGAGCACTGGAGGGGAGGGTGCCCAGGTGGGGAGGCGGGGCAGGCTGGGCACGCTGAGATGGGACAGCAGTGCGGAGCTCGGCGTGCGTGCAAGGCCGGGTGGGAACACGGGGCCGTGGCAGTCTCGGCAGAACTGCGGAACCTGGAACGGGCAGGTCTGTCTTACAGAGATGGGACGCTAGCAATGCGGAAACACGGAGCACACTGGGCCAAGTCATGCAGCGCTCCTGAGGGTGAGGGGGCGTAAACAGAAGCCAGAGGAGACTAGAGGCCGAGTGTGGTGCAGACTCCAGCTGGCAGGGAGGGAGACAGGCTCACTGAGCCTGGTTCAGACTTAATGAAGAATTGTGTGTGCGCATGTGTGCGCGTGCGTGCGTGTAAGGAGAGGAGGGGGGAGCGGCTGAGGGGGGAGCAGGGGCACTGAAGGAGGGCGGCATGTCCAGAGGGAGGGGAAGAGGAGCTGCGGAGCAGATGAAGCCAGGAGGCCGGGGTGGCATCAGGCGGCCCCTCAGGTCCAGAAGGAAGGAGACTCTGCAGTCACCTTCAGGGGAGGGAGCTCCAGCCGGAATCCGCGAGCCGCGCTATGGGGGGGGGGGGAGGGGGAGGGGACAGAGGGTCCCCAGCCCAGGAAGCGAACTGATGGATTATTTGTGAGCAGAAGAGGGAAGTCAGGGACAGAGGGGCCCTGGACCGGTGCCCCGGGCCAAGGAAAAGGCCAGCGCCCGGCCCGGGGCAGATCCAGAGCGGCTCCCGGCTCCGGGCGCAGAAGTCTCCCTCTGTGCCCGCCTTCCAGCCCCGGCGCCCGCACCTTGATAGGCCTTCTCGCGTTTCTTCTTCTCCGTGTCGATGTACTGCTCCGAGGCTGCCTTGATCTTCTGGACCCAGGCCGTCCTGGGGAGGAGCACAGACGGCTGTCGGGCTCCGCCTCACCCCCAGCCCCGCACCCCGCTCTCTTCCGAACCTCCACTCTGTGAGTTTCCCGTCGGGCAAGCAGCATCCCGGGCACCCGAGGAAAGCCACCCGGGCTGGCTGGGGCGCTGCAGGGGGGGCGGCGGGGCGGCGCGGACTGACCTCTCGTTAATGTTGTCCGTCCGCAGGGTGTAGACGCGATCGATGTGGGAAATGTGGAAGACAGGCTCATCGCTGGAAGGGTCTGTGGGCAGCTTCACCAAGACTTCGTTCAGGAAAATGGGCTGAAAGAAGCCACCAAACACAGGCTGAGCAGCGGCTGGAAGGCTCCCCCGTGTCCGGGGGCCCCTGTCTGCAGTGGACGCAGCAGGAAGGGCTGGTGTCCTCTGCAGAGGAGCGCAGGCGGGTCGGTGGTACGCACAGGGCAGGCGCTCGGCCCGCCTACTGGCGGCTGGAGGACCCAGCGCTGGGCGGGCAGAGGGACGCCTGGTCAAGGCTGCCGAGGCGGCCAGGCCCAAGCCCGTCCCGTAGGCCAGGCGCCCTCCCTGGGAACGGGGCACGGAAGCATGAGCCGGGACGTGGGCAGGGCAGCGTCGGGGAGCACAGGCAAGCGGGGGAGCGGCGCCGGAGGCCTCGGGACTCACAGTTTTATACATTTTGAACTGAGCGCTGGACTTGGAGCTGAAAAGTTTCTCAGAGCCAGAAGAGACCGCGAACTGCTTCACCATGCAGGTGAGAAGCAGGAAGTCATTGAAGAGAAAGCCGAGCAGCTCTTTGCTGCTCTTGGTCTTGTACAGCTTCCCGCTGTGCAGAAGCTTCCGAGGCCCCAGGCAGTTGGTGAGGGAGTTGAAAATCAGTTGCTGAACGAGAAAGAAAATGTCACCTTGGAAGTCCAGCACTGACCACTCCAGCGCCCAGGCCTGAGTGCTCCACAGCAGTCTCGGGGGTGGGAGTCAAGTCTCTGAGCGCTCGGTGGCCCAGCGGACGTCGATACTTACATCCACAGAGTGCCGATTGTACCAGCTACATTCAAAGAATTCAAAACAAAAACCCCCAAGCTGCCCGCTACCCAGCCAGGAAGTCCGCGGGGCAGCACCGGGAGCGCGGCCTCACCTCCGCGAGACCTTCACACTGCACGTGCGCCTGGATCCACTCCAGCCGGTCCGAGTTCTCCTTCTCCCGAACTCCTTCGTTCACTTGCGAACACAGCTCCTCCGCCCGTTCCAGGGCCAGCCTCAGGGAGGAGTGGTCCACATGACTCTCCGGGGTGTTCTCCAGGATCTGGGAGAGGGCACGGGCGTCACCTGGGGAGCACCTGCCCTTCTCTCCGCACGGGGCCACCTGTACTTACTGACGCTCACACCTGCACGGGGCTGGGCAGGTGATGAACCAGAACAGGGCGGCAGGGGCGCTCCGGATCCGCTACCCTCTCTGGATCCAGGAAATCAGCCTGGAGCAAAGCGTGCCCCCCTTATCCCCCGACAACTGAAGCCAAGGACCTTGAGGGTTAGAGCTTCAGCACAGACTGGCTGCAGCTGTGACAAATGCATTAAGTTGCCGAGAACGGTGCAGGTGACCCCGACCTCGATCCCGTGTGAGGAAAGCAATGACCCTGCTGCCACAGAAGACAATAAAATCACAGCGCTGGGGCACACGCACACCAAGTTCACTGCGGAGAGATCCCAAAGCACTAACGCTGCAGGGAAACCGAGGCCACGACAGCACCAGCCTTTTGTTTACAAAGCAAAATGCAAGAAGGCCTGAAAACCTTAAGCTTTAATTCATTTTCATTTGGTGGCAAACCTGACTTGAACATGACATGTATTTATTCCTTGTACTCTCAGCGATGACTCGGGGGCATGAGGCTTTGGTTGGCATTTTGTTGTAAGTGCTGCCTCAGGTTTTGATTAGGTGTCATATGGTGCTAAGATTACATTCTAAATCATTTTTGTTTTTAAAGGCACTGTTTTAAAGCCCTGTCTTTTTAGGGGAAGCTGCTTTCTTGTTTTCGCTGTACTAGGGATCAAACTCAGGGCTCTGCACTTGCCAGGCAAGTCCTGTTCCTAGTTAGCTGGACCACCGCCCGAACACTCACACTTCGGATGAGCAGCGGGTAGCGGGTGATCCTCTGCATGGGCTTCAGCAGGAAGCTAGAGAGGGGCATCCCCTTACAGCGGGGGTCCAAGGCCAGCTTCTGCGGAACAGTGGAGAGAGGCTCGTGAAAAGGCTGCCCTAACACCGAAACACCGGCCACACGCCTGCCTTGACCGCTGTTTAGATTTCAACTTTCTTTCAGTCACTCAAGATCCAAGACGACACACTGCCAGACTGAGGGAGCCAGGTCCAGCGGCTGCCCGGCCGTTCTTGCCGGTGTGGCTCCCCCCTAACCTCCCTCGGTCTTCTCCACCCACTAGCCAACACAGCTGCTGCTCCATTTGCCCTCAGCCCCTCACCTTGATCCCAAAGCTTGGTCCCTGTCAATGACACTCACCTGGGGACGCGACAGCCCCATCTATATGTTACGGAATAAATGATTCCTTTATAATTGAAATAATTCACCCTCTAGCCATCAAATGAACTTGGCTTGTCTGTGAGATAATTTCCTCAAACTCCTGTTAACAGTATCTTTAGATTCTTTTTTTTTATTTAACCAGTTTTCAAATTTTGATAGACAATTATAATTTGTTAATTCTTTCACATTTAGTGTATGTCTGAATTATATAACATGTAAGAAATATCCATTCTTATTATGACTTGTGATTTTTTTCTATTTGTTTTATATGAATTATATTTTATTAATTCTTTTTTTTTTTTTAAGGTTTTTTGAGACAGGGTCTCACTTTGTGGTTCAGGCTGGCCCTGAGCTCAGCCTCAAACTCAAATCACAGCAATCCTCCTGTCTCTGCCCCCCAATGCTGGGATTACAGGCGTGAGCCACCACGCCCGGCACTGTGGTGTGTGGTACTGGTTGCTGCTGGGTGTGAGTCTCCACGCCCAGTATTGTATGTGGTTACCGAGGATCGAACCCGGGCCCTTGCGCTTGCAAGACAGGTGCTGGAACCACTGAGCTAACTCCCCGGCCCCAATTCTTTTTTTTTTGTACTGTGAATTGAAGTCAGGACTTTGCAGTTGCCTGACTGGCACTGTGCTACTGGGCTACGTCTCCAGCACATATAAATTCTTTTCAGTGCATTAGTGCACTAGTTTTTGGATATATTGATATCATTTATGCTTTTAGCTTTATTGTCTTCTCCATTTTCCTTTTGGAATTCTTATTCTTTTCCTGAACATCTTATATTTTATGATGAATTATTCTTCTAAGACTTGATAATGACAATATTAAACTATGCATTCCCTCCTCAGAGACTGAAGTCATTGCGTAATAGCTCACATTTCATGAACAAAAAGAAGCATAGGTGAATGTTTTAAAAAATGCAGAAAGTGGATTTTACTTTTACCTCCCTCACGCTGTGCTACCGAACAGCATTAATGCAAATGGCTGGAATTTTCCAGCCGCGACCACCTGGTCCAGCTGTATGGAGCTCTGTGCTATATTGTTGCACGGGAGAGAGCAATTCATTACGGTGCCCTCTGAACACAATTCTAGCTTTATTTTTCTTATTTAGTTTATGACTCTGGCTTCATGGAATGGCCTCATCTTTTTGCTTCGGTTTCTGGAAGGCTCGATGACTAGTGCACACTTCTGGTGCATGTACAGGATCACGCACAGGCACTTCCTGAATTATCCTGCCCCATACATCCTCTCCATTTAAGGAAGCTATTTTCTTTCTGGACTAAGATGGTTATTAAGTAAGTATAGTTTACAAAATGAGGAAAGTGACATTCTGAATGTTTCTCTGTGAAAATAAAGTAGCAGGTAATTCTGCTTGAAAAACAAAAAATAGGCCAGGCATGATGGTACACATCTGTAATCTCAGCACTCAGGAGGCTGAGGCAGGATTGCTGTCTGAGGTCAGCTTGACCTATATGGTGAGACTCTGTCCTAAAAAACTAGCCAACTAGGGCTGGGGATTTAGCTCAGTGGTTCTGGTGAGCACAAGGTCCTGAGTTCAATTTCCGGTAACCGCATACCACAATGCTGGGCATGGTGGCTCATGCCTGTAATCCTAGCACTTGGGAAGCAGAGGCAGAAGAATTACTTTGAGTTTGTGGCTGGCCTGGGCCACACAGTGAGTTCAGGGCCAGCCTGAGCTACAAAGCTCAAAAAAACCCAAAACAAAACTCAAACTAAACCAAACCAAAGCAAACACCAGCCAACCAAATATCCCCTCTCCCGAATCTGCTGTTTGATGGGAGAACTCACAGTCCCAGTGCATCAACAGTCAGGTCTGGAGGAGGCACCATGCTATCAAGATGCTCTGCTTCGTGTGTGTTTTCTTTGGACTCGGCCAGAAACACCTGTCTCCACTGCTGACACTGCCTCATGGCCAGGAAGCGGCTGCTCCAGGCTCAGCAGCAGGCTGGGCTTCTGCCATTCCTGCAGACACCTGCGAGGCCCAAGTGGAGTACCTTTAAAAAGTCTTTGAATTCTGCGTCCTCATCTGTCTTCTGCTGTAACAGCGCTGCTCCGTTCAGCTGACAGCTACAGAACCGGATGTAGGCTTGCATGTGGGCCAGCTCCGCCGCGAGGATGTCCCCGATCATCTGCACGGGCATCTTCTCACCCCCGGTCTTCTTCCGGACCCGCAAGGCCCTGTGAACGACACAGTCCTGCCTTTGTTTCTCAGCAAATGCAATTAAATGATGAATACCAGGGTGACCAATGGTATCGGCCACTGGGCACACAGGAGCTCTGGCCCTGGGAGGGGAGGACAGGAGGAAAAAGAGACAGCGGGGCTATAGCTCTGCTGGCCAGGCCAACCAGCAGAACGTGCTAGTGAGAAGAAACGGAAGATGAAGCCTGTGAACACAACTGTGTTGGCCTTTAGGACTGGTCTGGTTGGTACAGTGAGAAACTGAAGGTGTAAGCGAGGTCCAGATGCACGAGAGGTGCTGTGACACGGAAGGGAATGCTCAAGGGCCTCAAGGGGACCTGAGGAGGGCAGGGGAAAGCAAAGAAGGGAGAGAAAAATCTGATGGTAAAAAAGAAAAAACGGAGAGAAGGCTTATGCATATGGAGAGTTGGGAGCTGAAGGGAGGGCAGGGGAAAGAGAAAGAAGGAGAGTCAAGATATGAACTAATAAACTTAATAATGAAAAAAAAAATTGGTTTCTCCTTAACCTCAGAAAGAAAGTTTGTTCTGAAAAATCCAAAGCAATGAAACCAAACCAAGAAGAGGGAAATTCCCATGGTATGTGAGGGAAAGGTGCATCGGGGCCACAGAGGACTGGGGGGGCGGCGAGGGGCCACTGTCAGGCCAGCACTGGCCGTCTGGCCTGGGACCTGTGCTCACAGGGTGGGGGCTGCCCACAGGGCCTCAGTGGCTGCGGCCTGGCTGGTGACATGGGGCCGTGGGCTGTGTTACTCTCTGATGCTCTTGCTTCCTGCCAGAGCCATCACCTAAGAGTTATGTGTTTTAGAACCATACATTAGTATATCGCTTGAGGATTTAATTTTGTCTTTGTTCAACTAAAGAGTTTTCTTTGTTATATTTCTCTATTTGCTCAATAATGAAGGTTCTGGAGCATTTCACAAAATGAGAAGAGAACGCAAAGCCCGAGGGAACGGAAAACGGCTGGCGACTCACTTCAGCAGCTTTGTGTTGGACATGATGAGCTCTTTCCAGTTTACAAAGATCAAGGCCATCTCTCCCTCCGTGAGAAAGCTCGACTCCGCCATCCGCTTCTGAAAAACCTAGGTTTAAAACAGGAGAAACAAATAGGTGCAGTGTGGACACACACCTGGACGTGATCAAAATCGGCATTTTCAAACACTCAAACTCTCAAGGTCATGGTACTTCTGCAAAAGCATCGCAGGACTCTGCCTTCTAAAATGCACGATTTCCCTGCTGTTTTGCTGTCTCGGCTCAGGTCACGGCGACTCTTGGCGCTGAGTCCAGTCATCTGAAGGGGCGTTTCTGGCCTATCCCCAGGAACACTGGAGGGCTGAACAGACCTGGCCCAGAGCACCTGAGTGCTATAGCACCGCAGAGACGGGCAGCCCGGACTCCAGACAGGCTGAGCGTCAGAGTTCTTGTAACAGCCTGGGAAGAGTCCAGCGATGACATACAGGCTTGGGCCAAGGTCAGGGGAGAGGCTGGCTGGCGGGAGGGGCGCTTACAACGCTCTCTGTCCGCGTCGTGCAACACAAACAGCACGCACAGACTGCTCACTAAGCTTCACAGGTGATGGAGGTCATGCTCAATAGCCCGTGAGGAACAAAGGCCACGGGGCTGCACAAACACAAAGCTAGAACGACTGGAAACTGAACGGAGACACTCGAAGCCCGTCTCCACTAAGCACCTGTGATCCCAGGGCCTGACATCTGTGACAACTCGTGCTGTATGGGATCTTTCCAAAGTTCCCACGACAGACACAACCTCTGGGGAAAGCGCTCAGGCACCCCACTGGCAGCACGAGGAGGTGTGAGTTCCTTGACGTCCGAGGCTGTGGGACAGACCCCACTGACCTCACCAACTGGCCCTCAGTACCTACCCCATCCACACTGGACAACTGCATGGCCCTCCTCTGCCCGCCATCGCTGCACCCACTGCACCTGTGTCCAGCAGGCCTGTGAACCCCTGAGGGGCAGGCGCTGTCTTTGACCTCTAGTCTCTCACACTGCTACACACAGGTAGGTTCTGACAGTGTGTGCTGAGCTGAGTGAAGGTGGGATCCCTGCCCTGAGGCAGCTCCAGCCTGCTTCCCTCTGTGTCAACTCCCAGCCCCAAGGGAGGAAAGAGAAGGAAGTGACGCTTCACCTTTGCCCCCAGGTGTGGGCAGCTCAAGACTGACACCTGGGGCTGCTAGGGCGCCAGAACCCTCACCTCAATAACCAGTTGCAGGTCGTCCATGTACCGCTCCTCGGTCTGAATCAGCTCGTGGATGTAGCCCTGTCTCTTCCTCTCTGCTGGCTGCATCGTGTCCAGGGCTTGGAGATCAGCGCACCCTGCAGGAAGACGGGCAGAGCTCAAGGTATTATTTTAGTTGTTACTGTAGAAAAGAGACATTTATAGCAGACATGCCAGGTGGACAAATGCAGCTTGGAAAGAACACCACTTTCCGGAGCGCAGAGGCGGAGGGAGGCGGACAGGGACCACCACTGACCACCCTCCCGCTGGCTCTCTGGAGCCCGCGTTTCAGCACGCTCCTTCCCTTCTGTGAGCGGCCATGACAGCAGCATGGACGGCACATCTGTGCTCAGACTCGCACCGTCTCAAGGCATTTTTGAAATGATTATGAATCAAGTACTTGAGACCTGTGTTTTCAAAACTGCAGACTTTACTCCACCAGGTGACAGAGCGTCACCTCCGTCACTATCAGTTTAGCTCTGTAAAATGCTGGTCCAGCCCAGCATTAAAAACAGTGTGTCATTAGCACAGCTCTGCTGAGGTCTGTGAAAGTTCATATGTAACACTGTAATGTCTCAGTTCATAAATACTTGTTTGGAAACAATCTGATTCTCAAAAGTGTCCAACAAAATTTTGCTTCCATTCACAAACTTCACCCTGGGTGACACACACGACCATGGCATCTGTCCTCCACAAGCAGCACTGTGGCCACAACCCCTCAAAGTGTAAGACAAAGTGAGGCTGTGAACTGAGTGAGGTACCACTGTGTATGCACATATATGTATACATACACGTGTGTACATATGTATATGTGTTCATGTGTATATATGTAGAGGTTTGTATATATACCTAGTGTGTATTTGAGAATCAAAATGTATTTTTTACCTAGAGTTATTATTTTAAAAAAATAGAAGAATCATCCCCACCAAGACCACTGCTGTAACAGAGTGGATGAGGGAGCCCTGGAGCTGGGCAGGGTGCAGGTGTCCAGGCACCAGCAGCTCGGGAGACAGTCACAGCACCTGGCACCGGCCGAGCAGCGCATTCACTCCAGTGCCCCCACCTGCAGTGACGTATTCCAGGCTCACACAGAGGCGGCCTCCCCACACGGCAGGACATGCCACGCCTCAGCAGCTCCGAGAGCAGAGCTAAAGCAGGCAGGCGTGCCAGGCAAAATCTGTGGGAGGCCAGGGGTTTGGACAGACAGACCAATATAGAATTTCTCCACAGACCTGAGTTCTGGTTGGTTGCAGGAGGGCCTGTAGCCAATTAACCAACTAAGTTATAATTGGTTGACTAGTTACAATGATCATTTGGGTGACTAAGTCATAGCCAATCAAATTGTTTTCCATGCCTCGATTGTTTCTTCTAGAAATGCTGTCAGATCACAGTGCTGGCTGGAGGTCTCAGAATCTGTTGTAATAGCTGCCCGACTTGTTGTTTTACATTCCTTTGCTCAAGTAAACTTTCTACAATGCAGCAGCACTTTTCAGCAGCACCTGGCAAGCTGTAACAATGGGCAGCAAGCAGCGTGCTTCCGAGAGCCAGAAAGGCGAGAGCAGATGAAGGTGGTGCTGTGCCTCACGGAGGCCACCAGCAGCCGCGCAGGGAGGTGCCCCATGGCAGGGCGTGGGGGCCTCTGCACAGAGGCAGATGCAGGTGGGAGTCACAGGCTGACAAAGGAGACAAAAGAGCAAGCCCAAGATCAGCTTGGTCCCTAAAAGGATGTATGTTTCTGCTTCTTTATGTCTTTACCAATATTCTGTTCAAATTTTGGATTACAGAGTCTCCCTGAGCAAGCACAGCCCTTTATCTTCTGCAGATGTGGATGAGAGTTTTCAGGAACGACTGTCACAGTGGAAAGACCGAGTGTGGGAGGTCCCGTGGGGTGGTGGACACAGCGACGCCACTGTGCTGCAGGCGGTGAGCGTCGCGGGGGCCACACTGCGTGCTGCTGTGTGGCCGCTGGGGCCGCTGTCAGCCATGCAGCCAGGGTTGGTCAGCGGGCGGGTGGGCGGTCACGGCCAGGCTGATGGACGCAGACAGGGCCGGTCCTACGGTTACCCCGCCCCTTAGGGTTTTGCAGACTACACTCACTGAGGTTCTGGGTCCAAGATCTCTGACAGTTCCACCTCCACCGTCATTAGAGTAGTGTCTTCTCTAAGTATACTCATGCTTGAAGATACACGTGCCTGTCCTCATTTCTTCTAAAAGTCACTGCTATTGATCTAGTCATTGAAATAAAATGTCCGGCTCCCATTTTGTGCACTGCGCCCTGTGTACGCGGGGTGCTAGTCTCACATTTTGGGGAACCATGATTTGCATGGACACTCTAGAACACTGGCCTCTGTGGATCATGGGTTAATGGCCTGGAACAACCCGGACAGCTTCGGGTTCTCTGTCACTTCTAAAGCAGGACATAGCCACACGGTTCTGGAGAGGGTGTGGGGACGAGCTGACGCCTCGCACTTTGTCATCGTGGCCCGTGACTTCATCCTGGGCTCGGGTTCCCAGCTGCCCTCCGTCCTCGCTTCGGATGTCCGCTATCTCTCTGCTCACTCGCTCCTGTTCTTACTTCCTGGCCAGGGGACTAGGGAGAGTCCTGTCTCTAAAGCCACTGTCCCAAACTGGCCCTCCCCTCCACGGCCTTTCCCTCTCCTCACGCTGCCGTTGCATTCATGCTTCCTTCTTAGTCGGCCTGGGTTAATGCTCTTCGCGCCCCAGTATTTAGAATAAACACACGAGCACCCTCTCTCCTCTGTCTCACAAGCGGTATCTATAATTCTGGCCAGTTCCCTTCGACTCTCCCTGTCACTTTCTGAGCCTGGACACACTGACTTCTGTCCCATGGCCTGGGCCATGCCGCGCTCAGGAAGGTAACAGGGGGGTGGCACTGCCCAGTCTGCCCGAAGCCCCTTCCCTGCCCACAGTGCTGTTCCTCAGCTGAGGTGCCAGCTGGGAGTCCTAAGTCTTTCCTCCCTCAGTCTTGTGACTCCTCACTGTCCCCTCTGTGCGCCCTGGGCCCCCTGCGGATCAGCCAGTGCCAACATGGGCCACGGGTTCGCATGCCGTAAGGAAAACCTGCACCACGATGCAGCCCGTGTGTGGCCCTCACAGGGCTAAACACACGCCACCCTATTAGGCTCTGAAATTCCCTCATCTAAAGCAGCCTTTTGTTTGATAAACCCAGAGCTGCTAACATTTACTTGCCACAGACCCCTCTTTTGGGGGAGGGAGAGTAAAACGCTGTGGTGGAGAACGAGGGTCCTACGGACAGCAAACCCCATTTGCTAACCTCAGCACCGACACTGTCCAACAGACAGCACTGAGCGGGTGACTTCTGAACACCTGAGGTACGCCCAGATACAGGTGCACTCTGTGGCTCAAACGCAGCTGCCCTCGGAGACTGAACTCTGCCCGGCCCTGGTACTGTGCTTCAAAATGTCAAGAACAGAACGCCGGCTGTGCTTAGTCGCAGTTACCAGCAATTCCGCTCGCGCTCGGGGCTGTGTCCATCAGCCCACGTGTCTGACCAGGGCCACACTCTCACCGCGTCTGTTAGGTTAGTCCTGGGCTGGTTCCCAGGCCCATCTCTTACCTTTCTCCCTTCTGGTCTGGGCCACAAGGGATTGAGCCGAAGGCTGATTTCCCTAAGCTGCCATTGGGTTTGGGCAACGACAGCAGGTTCTAGCAGGAGACCGGAGATGAGGGGATGAGCTGAAATGTCCCCCCAGCCAGCAGTGGGGTGATGAGAGCTTTCTGTCTCCGCTGCAGGAGGCTGGAGACGTGGGCTTGCCTGTCACACGAACTTGGCGCCCAACAGCTCCGGAATCCAATCAGCACAGACTGGGCCCTGGCTGGGGCCGCCCCATGCACAGCTGGGGAGAAACATACAACTGTGGAGAGGTCACCCTCCACCTCAGCTCTGCAGGCTTTCTACAGAAAGCCGGGCCTCAGCAAAGATGAACTCAAAGTAAAATATGATAAAAATACGGGGCAGATTGATCACAAATTAAAAATGAGCACTAGAACCCCAAGAACACAACATAACAGGACAAAACACAAATTGAGACGTAAAATGTACATGTTCACATAACTCAAGACAAACAGAGCACTTTAGGATGTAAACAAAGCCTTTAAAAAAAGAATAGGCAAATTTGAAAAAGAAATGAATAAAATCGCAAATACTGCCATGGAAATTATAAATAGCAGATTAAACTCATCTCAGAAAAGAATCAGTAAATATGAAAACCAGATCTAAAGAAATTACTCAGAATGCAGCACAGAAAGAGATGGAAAACATGAAGCAGAGGCTAAGAGAGTGGAAGGACAAGCCCCAGCGTGCCTCACAGCGGCCGAGGGACAGAAAAGAAAAGCACTGAGATGATAAGGGTGGTGAGTAAGTCTTTCTCATGAGAAGAAATAGTGCTGATTAGAAAAAATAGAAAATAAATCCGTATCTGGAGAAATAAAAGTCATTAAACATCAGAGAAGAAAAACCAGGCTCGGCTCAGAGCAGCAGCCATGACACTGGCTGCGCTTCTCAACACAACAACGAAGAGCACAGAGCAAAAAACAACTGTCACTTCAGAATCCCAGTTATACAACCATATGGATGAGCAAGCATAAAATGACTTCAGGCAAAATCTGAGTCACAGATATGAGTAAATAATTAGGAAGCGGGCCGGGGATTTAGCTCAGTGGTTTTGAGGCCTGCCATGCAGGCTCAGGTCTCAGGTTCCACATATAACAATGCCAGGTGTGGGGACTCAGGCCCAGCAGCAATCAGAACCACACACCACAGCGCCGGGCGTGGTGGCTCAGGCCTGTCATCCCAGCATCTGGGAGGCAGAGGCAGGAGGACTGCTGTGAGTTCAAGGCTGAACTACAAAAGTGAGACCCTGTATCAATAAAGTACTTCATGAAGGAAACAGCACAGAGACAGAATGTGATACATGGCACGGTGTGGCTAAAAATATTAGTTAATATGCAAATAGGAACAGAGACACTGATTAAATTTAGACTTCTTTAAGGCAAACACATATGCTAAAAATGGTAATGTAACCACTAAAGAATAGAATGGAGGCCAGTGCCTGCCTGGCAGGTCTGAGGTCCTAAGAGTCCAAGCACCAAAACAAAACAAAATAACAAAAAAAGAATACTCATAGAATACATAACTTCCAAACCAATGCTGGCAAATAAAGGAACTCAGTGCAGCAGGTGTGGCAGCACATGTCTGTAAATAATCCCAGCACTCAGGATCTCAATTTTTTGTGTGGGGGGTACTGGGGTTTGAACTCGCATCCTTGCTCTTGCAAGGCAGGGGCAGGAACCACTGAGGTAAATCCCCAGCCCAATTTATCTTCCTTTTTCTTTTTTTTTCTTTTTTTTTTTTGTGGTGTGGGGATTGAACCTGGGGCCTTCTGCTTGCATGGTAGACACTTGAGCTAAATCCCTAGCCCAATTCCAGTACTCAGGGGGCTGAGGCAGGAGGATTGCCATGAACTTAAGGCCCACCTAGCCTAGACAGTTCAAGAATGGTCTGAACTACATAGCAAAACCAAAACACACACACACACACACACACACACACACATACACACCCCAAAACAAACAAAAGAAAACCTCAATGCAACATAGATCGGTGCTGGTAGGGATACAAAAGATACAATTACAAGCACTAAGTCATTGTCAGTGAAAACATCTTAAATCTGCTAGTAAAAAAAAAAAATTGGATTAAGAACTAAAATAGAAGTCTTGTAAATAGAGTGCTGAAAAAAGCTGCACAAACAAACTCCAGAGGACCAGCTGGGGAGTCATACTAGCAGCCGACAGCACAGCCTCCCGAGCTGCCCGCCACACTCCCCTGAAAGACACACTAGTTATGATCTTCCCTGAAGCAAACAGAAAGCCTGGAAGTATGAAATAAAAGACAGTTATTCCCATCGTGGCCTAAAAAAGGAAAAAGACACGACTATAATCATGTGGCGAAGTTTACCAAGGATGTGAAAGGCCTGAGCTCTTTCAAGCGTGGCATGATGGGTATGGACACAGGAGAACATGGACTCTAAGAACTTTCAGGATGAGCTTCAAAAATAACAGGGAATCCATTGTTTGGAAAATATCTACTGAAAACAGCAGGAAATTACAGACTTAACATCATTTTCCAGTGTCTCAGTGAAGAGGAGAGTGCTGGGCATGGTGACACAGGCCTGTCCCCTGCAGTGGGAGGGTCGCCATGAGTCCAGCTCAGCCCGGGCACCAGGGAGTTCAAGGCCAGCCTGAACCACACAAGCCCTGTCACAAACAAACAAAACAAAAAGAAACAGCAAGAGGAGCTCCTCCGCATCCCCAAGTAGCTTTAGTAAGATGCACTCATTTTACCTGACCATCAATAACATTCGTATCAGCCAACTGCCCACTCCCTGCTTCCCCCCACTCCGTCCCAAGCCCCCAACACTCCCGGCCACTCGGCGGCCCTGCCAGCTCTCCTCATCTCCCGCCTCTGCACCTCTGCTCATCCCTCCTGTCCTCTCCAGACTCCTCAGGCCTGGGGACCCCGCTCTGCGCGCCAGCCTGCTTCCGCCTTACAGACGCACCGCTACACTCCGAACCCCACTTCCGAACGTGCTCACGTGTCCTGCCTCCTCAGAGTTCTCCCTTGGATGTCTAAGGGGCTTGTCAAGGCAACACATCAAAAGCCAACTCGAGTTACCTTCCCCCAACCTGCTCCTCATCCTGATTTTCCACGTCTGTTAATCACGATGCCATCTCTCCAGCCGCACAGGCCAAGATCCATGGAGACATCCCCTCCTCCCCTCTCCATCGGATTCACCCGACCACATGCATCCTCGCCGGGACCACTCCTCACAGGACCCCATCGTCACTCTGGCCCTAGCCACGGTCAGGTCATCTTCGCTCCAGCTGCTTAACTGGCTTCCCGAGGAGCTTCCTCGCTGTGGCATCTGCCCTACACTTTATAGCAAGCCAGAGCAATTCTGTCCAAACCTACCAGAGCATATTGCTCCTCATACTAGATCCCCCGGTGGGTTCTTCTTATTCTGAGCAAAGCCGAAGTTTCTGCAGACACTTCAAAATTAATGGATTTTTTTTTTTTTTTTTTTTTTTTTGGTACTGGGGATCAAACTCAGACCCTTGTGCTTATAAGATAGGCACGGTGCCACTGAGCTAAATTTCTGGCCTGGGTATTTTATTTTGTAAAAGAATAAACAATGATGAAGTACTATTTTTGATCAGAAAGTCACAGATATTTGTCTTTTGGGAAATTTAAATAATTCTTCAATGCATTTAAATTCTTGTCTTTTTTTGTTTTGAGATGGGGTCCTGCTGTGTTGGCCAGGCTGGGCTCAAATTCCTGGGTTCAAGGGACACTCTCTCCTCCCGCAAGCCAGGCCCATGCCACCTCACCCAGGTTCTCTGCGGTGCTGGGGCCTGAACCCAGGGCCTCCGGCATGCTAGGAGAGTGCTGTACCTGAGCTGCCTCTACTCTCAAGTCTTTCTGATGTCTGTCCAGGTCTGTCATCAGGTGTAATGTTGCCCATAAAAGACAAAATGGAGGAAGTTCACACTGCATATATGTCATAGACCATCAGAGAGCAAAATATTTGGCTATCAGAAAACAGTAGTATTCTAGAACTTCTAAAAGCAAGTGGGAAAAGAAATGTTTTACTTTTATTTTTTAAAATTTATAAATTTGGTAATATCTGTACAGCTTTCTAGCCTGCCACAGAATGCCAATTCAGCTGAAGGAATTAGTGTGTTGTTCAGATTAAGAGATAGGGCCAGGGATTTAGCTCAGTGGTTCCAGCGTCTGCTTTGAAAGCACAAGGTCCCAAGTTCACGCCTCAGTACAAAAATAAATAAATAAATAAATAAATAACAGATGGCAGGGACTGTGGTCTCTCAAATTTACCCAATTTAGGACTTTGAATTCTTAGCAATAAAAAAAGCTGTTCCAACCTGTGATCTACTTTTGGATAATCTGCACAACTCTGACCCATTCTGAAGAGAATCTGAGGCTTGGGGGTAAACTGCCATAGACTTTAGAGCTACCAAATCTCTGAAGCTAGGTACTGGAATTCAAGTCTTGATACTCAAAAGACGTGCTGTATTAAACGATGCTCACGTTACACTTACTGAAGACAGGCGTGCACCTGCCCTGGTCTCCTCTCACCTGAATTCTGGAGAAAAAGGGCTTAGGATAAATATTCTGAATGCCAAACAGCCACAGCATTGTAAAAACTAGCAGTCGCAGTCTCACTCACTTTTTCTCCCTCTAACGGCATGTGTGTGCGCGTGTGACCTAACGGTCCTTTGCCACCTCCCTCTTCTCATCACTCCTCGAACCTTGCATCTTCTGGCTAGTTCCCCTACTCGGCAGCTCTGTGGCTCAGTGCGCCAGTGGCACCACGGCATGCTGGGGTGAGAGGGCTTTGCACGCATGTTTCCCCTTGGTATTCCTGGACACCCTGCTACACCTCTAGTCCTCCCAATGCTGTGATCACACAACTCACCGTCCCAGCTTTGTGCGTGCCTGTACACCTACACTGCTGAGCTTGGGTTCCCTCACTCCCGGATAATCTCTAGTGACACCGGGATCTCCTAGGACCCTGAGCTGTGACTGGGCCGGCCTGGAGTTACGGAAAACAGATCACTCTCTTCACTTTCTCACCTCTTAAGAGTTAACTGATGGCCATCTCTGCCCTTGTGACTTGGAAGAGCGGAAGCCTGGTAAGGGAGAGCAGGCGGCCGGGCCGGGTGGGAGTGGTGGCTGCTAGAGCCTGGAGTTTGGGTGAACTTGAATGCTGATCGGCCAGGAGACCCAGTGCTTAGCTCAGCGCTCGGTACATGGCAAGTGTCCGTTCTGTGTCAGCTGCCATATCCAGCATGTACTGCAGAAGTGCTTCATCAATGCCATAAATCCTCTTTGAATGAAGGTCTTTGAAGCTTTTTATTATGATCTCGGGTGTGGCCCTGGGGATTGAACTGGGGGCCTCTCCAGGCCCGCCTCCTTTTTTGATACAAGGTCTTGCTAACCTGCCTGGGATGGGCTCAAACTTGGGATCCTCCTCTTGGCTCCAGAGTGCTGTGAGTGCAGGTGGGCGGCACCACACCACGCAGGCTTCTCACCGCATCAGACGGATGAAGCTAGGGAGTGGAGCGCAGGCGCAGAGCAGCTCTGCTCATACTTTCCAGAACATTCCTTTGATCACTGTCTTTGGAAGACTAAGTTATCTTTGCCTTTTGATGACTGCAGTAAAATATTTTCTTTAGGCATATCCTTTGTACTTATTCATGTTTAAAATGAAGTTTGAAAAACTTGGATTCAAAAACTGATTCAAAGCCAGAAGTGGGTGGTTCATGTTTATAAAGCTAGCACTATAGGAGGCTGAGGCAGGAGCATCTCAATTTCAAGCCCAACCTTGGCAACTCAAGAGACTTTGTGAGACCTTGTCTCAGAAAAAGGTCGGGGAAGGAGGCTGGGCATGGAGTTCAATATGAAGGCTTTGGACTTAACCTCCAGCAGCAAACAAAACAAGATAAAACATAACAGTGACCAAACCTAACTCAGATTCTAGCTTGGAGAGCTTGCTTTATGTGTGTGTGAGGTACTGAGGCTCAAGCTTCAACATGGAAAACAAATAAACAAGCATAAAAAATGGATTTAAAAGTTTACACAGCGGCAAAAGACCCCAAATAATATTGAAAAAGAGAAAAGTTGAAGGACTTCACAGTAAACCTCAAGGAACTATAAAGCTACAGTAACCAAGACAGTGTGCTGTGGGCAAAAGAACGGACAGAACTGATGGGACAGAGCCAGACACAGATGCACAAGGGTGTATCAAGTGACTTTTGACAGAGGGGCCAAGGCCAACTACAGAGAAGAGTCTCCACCAAGGGCTGCGGAAATAAGAGGGTGTCTGCAGGCAGAAACTGAATCTAAACACGGCCTGAGCAGAGACGGATCTTCTCACATAGGATGAAAGGGCCTGCAGAGATGGAGGGCAGTGGAGGAGAATTAAGATGTTTTATATATACATAACTCCCCAGAACGGATACGTACTGCAAACATGTATTAATGAAAATTTAAAAAGAAAACACCCAGATCTATATCTTTTGTGAAACTTCAAAACAGACTCACAATTAACACAAAACTCACTGTCCCAAGACCCAAAAGTGACCATAAAACATAAATTCCTAGAAGGCAACATAGGAGACCTATATGACCTTGGATTTGGTGATAGCTTTTGAGGCAACACCAAAGGCAAAATTTATAAAAGAAAAAATTAATACGCTGCACTTCATTACAGTGAAAATCTGCTCTGTCAAAGGTAGGGTTAGAGAATGAAGACAAGAAACAGACTAGGGAAAAATGCTTTCAAAAACTTATCAAGACAAGCAATTATTATCCAAAGTATACAAAGGACATCATTAAAAAATAGGCCAACAGGGCTGGGGAGTTAGCTCAGTGATTCCGGCGCCTGTCTTGCAAGTGCAAGGGCCCGGGTTCGGGTTCGATTCCCCCGGTAACCACATAACAATACTGGGTGTGGAGACCCACACCCAGCAGCAACCAGTACCACATACCACAGTGCCGGGCGTGGTGGCTCACGCCTGTAATCCCAGCACTCGGGAGGCAGAGGCAGGAGGATTGTGATGTGAGTT